>OVAP01007970.1:0-10302 GCA_900406295.1 Aurinia saxatilis
AAAACAAAGAAAAAACAAGGATTAAAACATGTCAAAAATGCAATATATCAACACTTTTGCCAACCAGAAGAAACAAAGCGTGACGGTGTCACGGAAAAGCAAAGCGTACAGATGGCAGAATCCGCGGATCAGCTTCGCCTTGTACAGAGAATCCGCCGCGATCTCCATCCTCCGCATCCGAGCCATGTCACGGAAAAACGACACAATCTCATCCGATGACGTCTCCACGGAGCGTGACGGTGCCTCGCACAGATGCGCCGTGAAATCGACCGCGGTCTCGATTGTTATCGGGGAGGTGTCTGTCGAAACATGGCGGTGAATGGCCGCGGTGGCCGCTGGCTTCAAGAATCCGGCGATGATGTTCGAATTTTATTGGAATCGATTTGGGGAGAATAGGAGATGAATCCGGCGAGAGAGAGAGGAGCCAAACCATCGCCTTCTGGCCGCTTCAGAGAGAAGAAATGTCGAGAAGATTTGGGTTTTGCGGTCTATAATATTATGACGCGTGTATGTTATGAGACTCACTTTGAAGCTCACTACACTGATACCGTCTCAGACAATAAAATCACAAATCATACTTTCTTTTTTTTTTTGATTTTTTTTTTTTGGGTGAACTCTAGACAGTTTCACCAATGTGGGTGCTCTAAGATTCATCTTCTGACATTGTTAGTTGAAACCAATTCAATGCACATTCATACCACAAAAGTATATATATATATATATATTAAAAAAAAAATCAGGTACATACGCTCTTCATATAAATCAAAACCTGTATTTTCTAATAATTAGTTAAAATTATTGACATATAATTATCAATAAAATATAACAACTTTACAAACACAAAATTCTTCAATCCTTAGGGAAACACAACCTTTTTTAACTTAGTTTTCATACACACATCCTAGTTCAAACCTGATGTAAGTTTTTTAAAACTATATATGCATATTATAGGACCCCTTTCTGCGAATACTATATTGTCTAGAAAGTTAATAAAGCAACAAAATTACGTAGTAACGCTATTAATGTTGGGTCAGGTATTAAAGTTTCTATAACTTTCTAACGAACCGGATGTATGAAACATCGCCAAGTGGATCCAATAGCAGAAGTAAGCGTGCTACACTCCAAAATCCAAATTAAGCAAGGGGCTAAACTTTTTTGCTCAGCCGTAGTTTCGCCTTTATTAATTTGGTAATTCCAAGTACGGGGTGTGAGCTACTGAGTTTACATAGTAAAGACATCACATCATTGAAGATAATATGCTACAAATTTATAAAGTAAATAAAGCAAACAATTATTCGAGTTTTTTAAAACATTTCAGTTGACAAAATATGACCACCCAAAGCAACATTTTTCTTAAAGCTATTTCAATAATCATATCCTTCTTAAAGTTATAAATCATGATTTCTTTCACTTTGTTTTGTTGCTTTTTGGGCCAAACAACGAAAGATAAATTCAATAGGGGACGTCCTTTTCATGTGTTGATAATTTCATATGCATTGTCTAATCCAATCATTCATTTTCTATAATACCAATCATCCAGTTTTAAAGTTTTTCACAAATTCAAGCAATTTTATAGCCATTCATTTTTTGGACACATAAACAATTAATCTTGGTCAATTGAAGAATATGTTCCTCGTTTTGGAACTTACACGTACAGGGGAAAAAAGCACTAACCGGTAGATATAGCTCTTTTCTTTTCTTTGTGCTAAAACCGGCAGCAAATATAGCTAAGAGTAAGTTGAAGTCACGAATTGCTTTTATGTGAATATAGATGTTTGTTTTCCTGCTTTATACTCCCAAGGTTTAACATTCACTATCCGACACTCGAGACTATTGTCCATATCTGTTTTCTTCAAAACTGATTCATGCCGTAATAAATATCTGCAATAAAAAGCTAACTGATTATCTGAACCCGAAAATAGCATGTACAAAAAGAAATGATCCGCACATCATGCAAATATATACTATATTTTCGATAAATTTGTAAATACCTATATTTTTGATAAATTTGTAAATATGATTATTTTATTAGTGTGCTTTCATTTTATTTTTATCTTATTATATGTTTTTATAGCTAAAGAGTTGATGGGAAGTACTGGATTCACATTGAGCGTTCAGCTTCTTGTTGTTATCTTAATTAGTGCCTTTTCATTTTATGGCTATCTTTTATTTATGTATCATTTTTCAATTATTGTTACTCGCATAAAGTAAATTTATAAATATAAATGTCCTATACCATCATTTTTTATTTATCAAATAATGTTTTTTGAAGGGTCTATAAATTTTGAGCTTCATATACTTTGTATAATAATTAATGTCAACATTTTTTTTATATTATTCATATAAATGAAATTCCACAAACAGAAGTCGTTATATACTATCACATATTCATAAAATAATGTAACAAAATTAATAATTTGTCAAGTAATGATTCTAGGGAGTGTAAAACAAGCAAGCATATCATACAAACCCATAAAAGAGTAAAGGAGTTTAATATACAAAACGTAAAAGGGTTCTAAACACAAAACTTTCATACTGGAGTTCATGTGTAAAACAAGCAAGCATATCATACAAACTCAACATACATAATTCATGTGTGTAAAAGGAGACCTCTATTAGTACATATCAACTCTTCTGTATATATACATTTTGTATGAAATATAAAAAGTTACAAGAGTACGGATAGCAAAAACATCAGTCGTTTTAATATTCACGGAAAATTCTGTATTGAAGTCCACACAATTTCCAGTACGGAAACATTTGACTCTTTTTTCTTTCTCTTTTTCTCATGGATCAGTGAGAGGCACAAACTTTTTGGGAGGTCTTAAAATTCAAGTTATCTTGGCTTCGGTCTAGTCTTGGCTGAAGGTCCATTGGGCCTTTAATGAGAGGATATTGGGTCTCATAAACATACTTATTTGGAAACTAGAATATTCGATGTATAAAAAATCTTGGTCACATGTCGCACGTGTGATGCTCATTAAAGAAAGGGGAAATAAATATATATTTTTATTGAACTAGGTCCCGCCGCTGTAGCATTTGCAGCATCTTTTAACCCTTATTCATCAAAACCACATTGTTCTCTCCTCTAAACCGTCCGATCAAGCTCCACGTCACCTATCCGCGTCGAATTAAGATTCAACGGTACAGATCTAAAGTCTAGAGATGGTACTGCTTGAGCAGCTGATAATCTCTTCTCTTTCTTCCCTTCTCTTTTCGCTCGCTCTAAAAATTGTCCACCAAAATCTCGAAATTTTCTAGAAGAAGAAGAAGATGACGGGAGTGAATGATGATGATAAGGAGTACAAAGAGGAGACAGTGATTCTCAGCGACGACGATAGTGAAGATGAACAACCAGTGAAGGAAGGAGGAGAGGAAGAAGACAATTCCGACGAGGAGGAAGAAGGAAGTGACGATGATGATGATGATGATGAGGAAGGAGGAGAAGAAGAGGAGGAGGATGATGATGAGGTTCAGGTTTTGCAGTCGTTAGGTGGGCCTCCTGTTCAATCAGCCGAAGATGAAGAAGATGAAGATGGTGATGAGGATGGTAACGGAGACGACGATGATGATGATGATGACGACGACGATGATGATGATGATGAGGATGAAGATCGTGAAGATGAGGTAATGGTTTATCTCAATTTTTGTTTCTAATTTGTGAAATTGGAATTTAGGGTTTTAGTCTTCTGGGATTTGGAAATTGTAGATCTAGGGTTCTATGTCAATCTTTGGTGGATCTGTTTAACCTAGTCACTTTTTTTATAGAATCTTTGCACTTTCATTACTGAAACTAGAAATTGTCTTGTTTCATTACCAAATTAGGGGTTCTACTTTCTTCCTCTATGTATAAAGTGGAGTTTTTATAAGTTTCTGTTTTGTTCCTTTAGAGTAAAACTGTGATTGTCTTTACTCAGTTCCTGTATCTGATTGAAATTTGTCTGAACCAATCAAATTAGATAATGATAAGATTTGGTCTCTAATGGCCCTTATTAAAGTGTCTTCATATATCAGTCTTCTTTGACTCCACTGTTAATTATTGAAACTTAAATGTTTATGCTTGGGTTTTGTGGCAGGAGGATCAGGATCTTGGAACAGAGTACCTAGTGAGGCCGGTTGGTCGAGCTGAAGATGAAGAGGATGCCAGTGATTTTGAGCCGGAAGAGAATGGTGTTGAAGAAGACGGTGACGACGGAGAAGATGATGAGAATGATAACTCGGGTGCTGGGAAATCCGAGGCTCCACCCAAGAGGAAGAGAGCAGCTGAGGAAGAAGAGGATGACGAGGAAGATAGTGATGAAGATGATGATGAGAGGCCTCCAAAGAGGTAGTTTCGAATCTGACAACAAAGTAAAAAGCCAGAGAACCGACCTCTGAGCTTTATATGTTGTTTTATAAAAATTTGGAGTCAAGTGAGATTTGAATCATTGGTTTGGGGTTCATGTAAGTTTTATTATGGAGCAAGAAAGTAGTAGCTTTAAGTTTTAGTAGGGTTTTTTTCTCTTTTCAGTTTATGCATTTTGATGTTTCTTTTTACCTTTTTTAGTGAGTCAAATAACCAATGAATGTTTCTCCAACAATTCACCATCTAATGCTTTTTCTTTATTATAGTTTCTTTTGTTCCTTTTCGTTTTCTTCTGTTATCTTGTATATGTTTGTGTAAGAGTTCTAGTTGAGGCGTTGTGATTCTTGTACTACAACATGGGAGTGTCCGATATGGAGTGGTTGATTTGATTGAATTGAATTGTGAAAAGGTTATATCTGAAAGTGAACTGAGGTTTTTAATATAGGATACGATTACCAGTTTTAGCTAAAGATGGATACGACTACTTTTCTGAAACCAAGAATTTTTAAAACTGACGAAAATCGAAATTTTTGAATTGGACCCTTCTTAGCTGTGTAGTATAGTCAACAACTCAACATCATAGAACTATTTAAAAGTGAAACAAAGTTGGTGTGAGGACCAAAATTACTACAACGGCAAATCTGATAATATAGCAAAATATAGATTATAAGAACATATATAAAACTTTAATACCGAACGATGAACAGATTGATTGAAGGATGTGGAGAGGCGATATGCTCTTTTCTTAATTCTGTAATCGCCCTTAATGTGATGCGATCCGACACTACAAAAAAAAAAACAGGTGAATTGTCACGACGAATAAAGTTACATTGTGGTGGTAAATCAGGTAATTGCGATGACATTGGGACGAAAATAGGCATCACAAGCAGTTCGTCGCATTCCAAACTCGTCGCAAATTGGTGGCAAATTTACCAATATTTTGCCGCCGCGAAACGAAGTCGAAAAAAAAAACGACGACATTTGCGACTCCAAAAATAGTGAAAGCATTTGCCACTACACTTATAGTCGCTATGTTGTCGCAAAGATGGTTGCAAAATTGTGGTAAAATATTTGCCACGATTTACCAACTGCTTTTTGTAACTGTGTCATCCACTGCTTTCTGTAATTGTGCCATCCAGTGACAAGGGGGTGACATATTTATTTGCGACGGCTTTACCACGAATTCTTGGAGTAGGTTTATCGTGGTGGAAAAGTTGTGGCAAAAATTTGCCACCACGTTTGTGACGATTTCTTAGAAGTGGGTATGTAGTGGAAAAATTTGCCACTCATTTGTGACACCATTTGTTGGTTGGGGTGGCAAAATCCTGGCAAATATTTGCCACCCTTTTGCCACGACATAGCCGAGAGAGTTTGTGGTGTGAATATTTGCCACTTGTTTGGGACTACATGTGTTAAAGATAGTGGCAAAATCGTGGAAAACATGCGACAATTTGCCACTGCAACGTAATTTTTGTGTTTTTTTAATTTGTTGATTTGGGAATATATTTTGATAATTTATAAAAATTTAGAAATTGATACAAGACTGAAACATAAAAGCTAAGTTTATAAGACACAACATTACAATAGTTTAAGTTCAACACAAAGAAGAAGGAAATTGAAAAACAAAAGGTACCATAAATAAAATAACCAAATGCAGAAAGTTAAATATGTTTTGGTGAATGGAAGAAGTTGATGGCATAGATTCTGATTCCATAAAGTGAACTACTTCATGATGAAAGGTATTGTTACCATCCTTGGTTTGCATCCAGAGAATCCCAATATGCCACCATGGTATTCCAAAGAGGTTCCCCAATCCACCTCGGTCGACGCCTTGTTCTACTTGCGTAGCTGACTAACCCTTTAAGCCTTCTTCGTGCAACTTCTGTTAAGTGATCTCTCACCAGATTGGTGAGAGGAGGGCTCCAAGTAAATCGTTGCTACAAAACAGTTAAAAGAGTTGTGTTAGAACCATTTCCATAAAAACAAAGGAAAGAAACTAAAAACAAGAGAAGGGTAATTGATAGACAGTAAGTAAACGTTTAGAACCCAAACCTATGGACACAAAGAAACACAAACTTTATTGTAGAAAAGTGTAATAACAAGACAGTAAGCAAACCACATATACTTGGAACATAAACCTATTAACACACACTCCCTAAACCTAGAGTTGGCCAGCTGATTCGTACAGAAAGGGGTTGGTCTTACTGCTAGCTTGTAAAAAAAAATAGTCTTGGATATGTGTAGGAGTGACAGACCTGTTGTAATAGGCGCCATTCGAATTCTTCCTTCAAGATCTGTGAAATCACCTTCACCATGACTCGTTCATCACAATCAAACCTACAAAGAGAAAACAAAAAATGAGGAAGAATGAGGCAGTAGACGTGAAAGAAAAGAAATGTGAGAAACATGAATTTAGAAACTCACCAAATTCCTTCTCCTTCGATTGGAGATAGTTTGTGCAAAACCGTCTCTCAGCCTTCCATGGAGAGTAGCAGCTGCAGAGCCACGAGTCCATATGGGTGTTCACCCATGTCGTTTGATTGATGAAGGGTAAGAGGTTTTGAGGTTTGGAGAGGGATAGAGAGAGGATTGTTTCACTGTAATAAAGGGTTTAAAAAAAAAAATATGGGATGAGAAATCGAGATATGAAGGCCCTAAATTGAGTTGAGTGAATGTAAATCGAATTGTTGATAACTAGGAGTACACGATCAAGGGAAAGAGAGAGTTTACCTGGGCTATCGAGTGTGTACAGAGCATCGATGAGAAGCGTGAAGGCAGATCTTCACCTGAATCGACGGTGGTGGAAGAGGAGGAGTTGAAGTGAAGAAAAGATCTTGGGGTTTTGGAACAGACCTTTAAATCAGGGGTGATAGGGAAGAAAGAAGGTGGGAAGGGAGGAGGTGGGAAGGAAGAAGAGATGAAAAGATGAGAAATGGAGATCGGGATCGTGAGAGAGGCAAGAGAGAAAAACTATATCCGCATCTGAAGAAATGAGAAAAAAATTAGGGTTAGTCAGAAAACATAGGTTATGTCGAATATTGCCACGACATTGTGATCGTAATACGACAACACTAATATTTAGGCGGTTAAAACGAATAATTTGTAGTGACAAAACCGTCGCAAACGAGTTACAATAGGGAAAAGAAGTGGCAAAAGCGTGGCAAATATTGCCACTACATTGCCACAACACAACAAAGTAGTCGCATTGTGGTTGCTTCGCAGTGGCAAAGACCCCAAATTTGTATAATTGTATTAGTTAGGTTAAATATTGAAAACAGAAGTTAATATAGTATATAGGAATAAAAAAAGTAATGTTTAAATGTTCTTATAAAATAAATATATGAGGAAGAACTATATAAAAGTATAAACCTAATACTGTCCATATATTAAAATCGCGGTGGCATTAGAGTAGTAATTTAGTGGTATTTGTGGACAGGGGTGACAAATTAGTGGCAAATATTGCCACTGCAATGCAACGATTTAGAAAGTAGTCCCTTTGTAGTGGAAAATTAACACATAGAAATATAAAAATATGAAATGGAAATGTAATAGGTGGGAAATGTATTCAAACCTAAAGTATATTAATATCATAACTATAATTAACATCAAGATATGAAAAACCAAATGTTGTGAAATATTTATATAAGTTATCTATGTACATGAACTACATGCATGTATGTTAAGTCATAATAAAGTCATTAGATTGTTTGAAGTTATATGAATTATACTTGGAACTAAGGATTTTATATATTGTATACACATCATAGAAACATTGAAATTACTATAAACAAGCATGACTATTCTGTTTTTGGAGTTATGAAAGCTTAAAGAATATTTATGTAAATAGATTGGGATAGAAGCGGGAAAATAGTAGCAAATATTGGTGTAGTGGCAAAATGGTGGCAAATATTATCACCACTAAGAGACGACTTCGCATGCTAGTGGCTTCTGCAGTGGCATTGTGGTGGGAAATTAACTCCTAAACATAAAAATGAAAAAAATGTGGAATGAAATCCTATTTGGTGGGATTAGTAGTAAAACCTCAAATTTATATCTCTTATACACATCATAAAACATTGAAATTACTATAAATAACCTTGTTATTAAATGTTTATGAAAGAATAAAAGATTACGAATATTGTAGTTAATAAATAGTTAACATTGTGGCATATGTGTTGGAGAGTAGTGGCAAATATTCTAGTTGTGGCAAAATCATGGCATATTTTGCCACCACTTTGCGAATACATAACCATGTCATCACATAACAGTTGCTTAGTGGTGGCAAAGAACCCAAAATATTAAACAATTTCATTTATTGGGTTTGATTGTGGAAAAGAAATAATTTTAGTAAGAAGGAGTAAGTATATAAAGCAGAACTATATAAAACTATTAATGTAAGAAAATTAAAATGTTGTGGCATTGAAGTCACAAAATTGTGGCATTGGTGTAAAATACTGACAATGTAGTGGAAAAATTTGTTTGTTGTGACAATGTGGTCGTACTGTCGTGACAAATAACCTCCTAAACATGAATTATACGTGAACTTGGCAAAACAGTGGTATTGTCGTTGCAATTGGGTGGGAATTTCTGCACTTGAGAAATTTTGTTCAATCTACTGGGTAATATTTTTGTTATTTTTGTTTTGTATTTTGGCATGAAACATTAAAAATTTGTATAAAGAAGTAATTTGATATGAAATAGAAATATAGAAGCTAGTATTTAATAACAAGCATAGAATTAATAAAGCTTATGCTCAAATCAAGAAAAAAATAAAAATCATTTTTATGTATTATACAAAATATAAACCAATTACAAATGCAAATGCAAATGCAAGCAAACTAAACATCTTCTTGTTGTTGGTCACTGGTTGAAGCTACTTGTCATTCCATATACTCAACAAGCTCAGGATTTTGCTTCTTCAAGTAGTAGGTCATTAGCAAATCCACCTTTGTCTTGCATTCCCGAGTTTCGGCTTCACGGTGAGTTTTAAGAGTAGCTTGTTCTTCGACCTTCTCCCTTGCTTCCTTGAGTTGTGACTCCAGTGCGGTGATCGTCGATGAGCTGGTACCGGAAAATATTTTATGTCGCTTCCCGTGGTCTCGGGACAGCCGGCCAAGGCAATAGAGATTGCCTCTATCATCTTTAACAATACTCTCCAAGAAGATAGCATTCAACTGATCCGTGGTGAGCAGTGAAATCCGAGAGGCAGCATCTGAGGTAATGGACGGATCGGGGTAGATTTCATCCAGCTTTGCACCCAAGTTCTTCTTATAAACCTCACTGATCTGCTCCGCCTTTCCATCGACATAGCTGCCATCCTTTCTGGTGTGTGTTCTGAGGAACACCTCTCCATAGGAGACTGTCCTGCCCAACTCTTTCTCCTACAGTACATGCATGGAGACATCAGACAATAGCAACATTAGAATACAAAACACAAACAATACCAACATTAGAATAGAAAACAGAAACAAAAAAATAACCAATGCTAATTAAAACAGAATAAAGGATGAGGAGTTTAGTTACCATTTCACGCTGAAGTTGTGCATTGAACTTTGGTCCTCTCACATGCCTGTGAGGACCTAGGCCATCACGAGTCGAGTTCCGAGACTGCGAAGCATTCTTGCTCCTCTCCTTTGCATCATCGGTTTCGCAATAGGTCACCATGAGTTCCCAAAGACTTTCCTCAATCCACCTTGGATTTCGTCTTGTTCTCCGTACATAGCTTACCAGGCCTTTTAGCCTTCTTCCTGCAACATCATCGAACCCTGCTCGCACCAATTCTGTATTCAGAGGGTGCCAAGTGAATCGATGCTAAAAAATAGGAAAAAAGAAAACGTTAGAAGCATTGTGATGGAAAGACAGTAAGCAATTCCCACAGAGACATACACACACAATTATGATGCAAGACAATAATTAATTAACACGCACATACGCACACACGCACACACGCACACACG
>OVAP01007973.1:0-10299 GCA_900406295.1 Aurinia saxatilis
AAAAAAATAAACACCTATTTAAGCGTATAAAATGGTTTATATCCAAATATTAATATTTTTTTTTGTAGGAACCAAATATTAATATAAAAAGAAACTATATTTTTTGTTTAAATAAAAAAGAGACTATATATGACGTTTTTGGTGAAGTTATGAGAAAAATAATCACAAATAATTAATTATATATTCAGAATTTTCAAATTTGTAACACATATGTATATAACTCTAATAAATATCATGTAAATTTAAGAAATCAAATCTTTGTATAAAATTAAAATCAATCACACAAAAATCAGGCATAATTAACGTTTAGATGTCGCCAAATTGACGCATGACGTCATCACATATACTTACAACCGTAAGATCTTAATTGAATGATCAACCAGTTCCGTAGGGTCAAAATTAAATATTTGAACTGTTTGATGAATAGGCCAGTTAATACAAGCCGTAGGATCAAATTTAAATGGCGATGTCAGCAACCGTGGCATGACATCATCACGTGTATTACCAACCGTTGGATCGAATTAACAGGAGGATCAAAGCCGTTGGATCGTAGAAGATGACATCATCAAGCGCAAAAATCAGTTTGTTATTATATATAGATGTGTATATATATATATATATATATATATATATATTGTAATTCTTCCAACGTCGTTATTATGATATCAAATACGTAAATTTTTCGTGGATGGTGTATGATCAATGGATCGTGGTGGATGGTGTATGGTCATGGTAGGTGGTGTATGCTAGTGGTGGATAATGTATAATAGATATTATTTAGTCATGTGGATGTTAGTGATGGATGGTGTATGGTCGTGGTGGTGGATGTTATTGGTAGATGGTGTATGGTTGTGGTGGATGATGTATGGTCGTGGTGTATAGTGAATGCTCGTGATGGATGATGTATGGTGGATCGTGTATGGTCATGTATGGTTATGTACGGTGGATGGTGTATGGTCGTGGTGTATAAAAAAAAAATAAAGACAATTTTCCATCAATTTCGTAACTTAAACACCGTAGAGAATGGTCTAGATTTTAACAAATTTTTTATTAATATTAAACATTTAAATTAACAACTAAAAACATCATAAACCAATTTAATTTGTTAAAAACCAAGACCTTAATGACTTTGTTTAATTTGGTAAAAGGTTAGTTGAATTCAGGGTTAAAAAAACAGTATACATGTAAAAACCACCTATTTAACAAATATTTTAACCACCAATTTAACAAATTTATCTTTTAAAAGGTACCTATTTATTTTTAGTACCAAATTGCTTAATAGTTTGTTATTTTCTTACATTGCTTAATTTTCTTAATCGCCTTTCCTTGCTTATTTACTTGTTTTTCTTTATTTGTTTTGATCTTGCTTTTCACAAAATGGAAAGAAAACCAAAAATAAATTTGATTATGCTTTAGCTTAATTAGGATTCTGTTGTACTTAGTGTGTTAATTCTAATCTTCTTTAGGTTCAATCCTAAACTAATGTGTTGTTAATTGGTTTAGATTTAATTGAGTTTGTAATTAAAGACCAATCTACAACTACTACATCATGTGATTCTTAATCATGTGATTCTTAAGTATTTATACAACTAGATATTTAACCTTTAAGGGTACTTCTATTAGCCATATAAACATTCAATTTTTTTTTGTGTTTAAATCTGAAATAAAAACTATTTTTTATTAATTAAAGTATTTCTTTGTATCAAAATTATGGGGCTTAACCACATATACCCATTTTTTTAATCTCATTAATCACATATACCCACCTTCCATGCTTTTAGTTATTTTTCGTGCAAAAAGTCTAAAATACCCTTATTTAAATATTAGCTATCTATGGGGTTTTAAGGTTTAGGATAAAAACCCTAAACCTTAACATCCTAAACCCTAAAAAGTCTTTCCACCCCTAATAAACCCTAACCTCCTAAAATATAAACCCTAAATCCTAACAATGAAATCCTAATAGTTATTAAAAATTAAACCCTAAGTTTATAAGGGTTTAACCCTAAATCCTAAACCCTAAGAAAATCATAAACTCTATAATTTTACTAAACCTTAAATCCTAAAATCCTAAACCCTAACAAATATATCATTTATAAAGAAAAATACATTTGGTAAATGAAGTGTATAATGGTATTAAAATAAAAAGAGGTGGATATATGTGATTAAAAAAAGAGGTGTGGTTATATGTGGTTAGTGGGTATGGAAAGTTGGGTATATTTGTCATTCTCTCCAAAATTATTGCCGCACTTTAAGAAAGTAAGAAATTTCATGTGACAATATAGGGGCTTAACCACATATACCCATTTTTTTTATTTCATTAATCACATATATCCACATTCCTTCATTTTCTTGTAAAAAGACTAAAATACCCCTATTTAAATATTAACTATTTATGGGGTTTTATGGTTTAGGATTTAGGATTTAAAAACCCTAAACCCTAAAAATTTAAACCCCAAAAAGTCTTTTTATCCCTAATAAACCCCAACCCCCTAAAATATAAACCCTAAATCCTAATAATTAAACCCTAATAGTTATTAAAAATTAAACCCTAAGTTTATAAGGATTTAACCCTAAATCCTAAACCCTAAATAAATCATAAACTCTATAATTTTACTAAACTCTAAATTCTAAAATCCTAAACCCTAGCAAATATATCATTTATAATGAAAATAGTTGTAGTAAATGAATGGTATAACAGTATTAATATAAAAATGAGTGGATATATGTGATTAAAAAAAGAGAAATATGATTATATATGGTTAATGGATATGTAAAGTTGGGTATATTTGTGATTCTCTTACTTATTATCTACTTAGAATTTCATTGCACGTTACTTCTGTTTACCCGGATAAATAGACCCAAAGGGGTGATACTAATAATTCTCTTACTGGTTCTATCACTAAGTTTTAAGGTTAGTGAAATAAAACTAAATTTCGTCATTTACGCTTCTGACAGAACCAGTAATACCCCGTCGTCTTTGTCTTTCCCGGTGTACTTATGCAAGTAATGATTTCTCCTTGATTTGTTACCCATAATCTTGTGCACTATTATTATATATATTTCCTCTAATTTCTTATAAGTGATATTTTAGACTTTTACAAATAAAATAAGAAATTATTTAGTTTTTGTTTTTTAAAAATAAAAACATATTTTATTCTTAATTGAAAAATAATCTAACCAATAAAAAAATAATTTATAAAATATCAATAATTAAAAACAAGAAAAAACTAATAAAAATTGTCTTGAAAAATAAAAACTCCATCTAATTTCCAATAAAAACAAAAACAATGGAGTAATAATATATTAAGTGCATAAAATTGTTTTAATCGAAAATGAAATTTGTTATCGGACGTATAATCATCACAGTATTCCACTACTTTCTGTTTATTTACTTTTTGTGTATTTTTAATCTTGAAATGACCATATTTTTTTGGTCTAAAAAATGACCATCTAAATAATAAGTCATACAATTTTTTTAAAAAAGTTAACAAGTCATACAGTTGACTTGAATGAGGACAATATTTAATATAAGTAGGAAGAGTTTAAAAAATAACACTTTTGTATATAGGATAAGTTCTTTTGTTATTTACATATTAGAGATTTATGAATAAAAGAAGAATTAAAAAAATAGAATAAAATTGGACCAAAAATGCTTTTAGAAACATACTAGGCAATTTAAAATCAATTGTAGCTATTCCATAGCACATTCTTTTATAATATAATGTATGATTACAAAAAAAAATCATTCAAAGATTCTCACATCGAAAATAAAATATTTTTTTAAAAAAATAGAGAAAATACTTAATTTCACATATATGAATAATTTAATACAGGTGCAGACAAACATAATTTTTTGGTAATGCAACAGCAAAAAGTATTTCAGAATGTTTACGTGCCCCATTTGCATTGGATCATAACGAAACGTACCCCGAGAAATGCGGCTCTCTTTACTTCCCAATCACTTGTTTTCTTTCACAAGTGCACCATCTCACTATGCACATCATATTTTTTATTTATGTGATTGTAGCAATTTTTAGTTCAAAACTAAAATTATTTCAGCCAATAAGTATACCCGTCAAAAAAGTTAAGAACAATAGATTATTTTTACACGTGAGAGAATTATAACGCGTTTGTTTTTATAAATTAATTTCACTTGGAGCCGTTTTTATGGTCTTCTTCTTTATCACAAAATGTAATTATACTAGTTGCGATATTTACTGCCCAATGGAGCAGTACAGAATAAAATACCGTCATTTAAAATGGTAGTTGCAAAAATACTAATAAAAGTTTTGTTTTCCGAAATTATCATGAAAAGATTTTAATGTTTCCAAAAAAAAACTATCTATTTAGACATCAAGTGTTGGAGTCTATGACTATAAACTCACAAAGAATTCGTAATGGTCTAAATATACACCAGCTTATATAAAACATCACACAACATCACAATCTATAGTATTTCGGTCTAAATCATAAAACCGTTAATTGATGTTAGTTTTTTCGTGAGAATTGCTGACATTGCATTGTTGTGCTCGACTTTGATGTCATGTCAGTATTCACATCATTTTTTTAGTTTGGGCCAGACCCAATATTGATGGGCTAAAACTCAAATTAAATAATTAAACCAGTTCTAGATCTAAAATTGAACATGAACCAGTTTTGTCTTCCCCAATAAAATATAAACCAACCATTAGCCATTACAAAGGGAACAATAAATCTTCTAAGGGCAGTCTCGCTCAGTGTCTCTTCATCCTCTGAAAGTCAAAATCCTCTGAAAGTCAGAATCCTCTGAACTCTCCTCGGTTTCATCATCATCAGCATCTCCAGGAATGAATGGATCACCAACTCCTTCTTCTATGAAGATATCCATACAAAAAATGTCCACTTGCAAGCTTCATTCATCTTCTAGATGTTTTTTACTCAATATCTCTTCACAATGGCTTCTTATCTCGTATCGGTTCATATGGCAGCTTCCACCACATCCTTCCAATCGTTACAGTTGAATCTAACTCATCCCGCATAGTTTCAATGATGTTACTTGGTTTGACATGGCATCAAAAATCCATCAGAACAATGCCACGTCAGCAAATCTCACGGAAAAACAACCATCCGTTAACGGTTTGATGACTTAGACAAAAAAACTATAGATTGTGATGCCGTGTGATGTTTTATATAAGTTGGTGTATATTTAGACCATTACGAATTCTTTATGAGTTTATAGTCACATGGTCCAACACTTGGTGTCTAAATAGACAGTTTTTCCGTTCCAAAAATACTATTAAACTTAAATTAATTTTTAAACATGCAAAACTAAACACTAAATTCTCAAAACTAAACCATATCCCTTCAAAACTAAACCTTTAACATAAAATAATTAACCCAAACAAAAATAAATAAATTCTAAATCTTTGAAAATTATTGTTTAATATTTGTGATATTTTTGAAAAATTTTTAAATTATCAAAATTAAATCTTATGTGATATTTTTGAAATTATCACTTCAAATGATGGTATTTTGAGGAATTTCTCGATAAAAAATACATAATTCCGAAGAAAATGAATTGTGAACGCGGTATGTCGTAAAGAGATAATACATAACCAATCTTTTTATATTTGAAGTTCAAACACTTAAATGGTGTTGTTAACTCAGTAAAGAGATAATCTAATAAAAAAGTACAAAGTTAACCGGATATACCTCGATCCATGAATCTACATCATATTAAAAAGCTTATATCATTTTCACCTCCTTTACTCATTTAATTGTTCATTATATATAGAGAGAGTACAAAAATCTGATCTTCGTCTTTCTCTAACATATGGGGAAGTGGTCGAAGATGTCTTCATTCTGAAAAGTCAGCGTCTCTCCCTCTCTCTTGTATCATCAACCATTCTTCTTCTTCCTCCCAAAGAAAATCACATAATTTCCTAGGAATATAATCCAAACATCCTTTTCCAAAATATTACACAAAGCGTTTCGAGAAGAATTATAATCAGATTCCCCTCCCTTTCTTTGGATCATATTATTATGACTTTCTTCTAATTCCTTCTTTGTTTTTGGATTTTCTAAATCTTTTTAGTGTATGTATATGTCATATACACATAATATTAGAAATTAGATCATCGGAAGTTGAAAGGGATTAAGCATCATACCTACATACTATGTGCAGCGTCTTTGAGTCTATAGACATGGACAACTTCCAAGGAGACCTAACAGACGTTGTACGAGGAATCGGAGCGGGAAACGTGTCTTCATCTCCTGGACCACCGGAAGGTCCATCTCCGCCACCGCCGGCTTCAGATCTGCACGTGGATCAGCCCTCCTCCACCGCTGCTGCCACCACCAGTAGTCAGATAAGTCCCTTCGGCGACCCGTTTGTAAGCTTGACTGATCCTCTCCTGCACCCCACGGCCACCTCAGGTTACTTATCAGGCGCCGGAGATAACAAAAGCAACAACAGTTTTGCAATCTTTCCAAAGGTTTTTGAGGATGATCATGTTAAGAGTGTTTTCCCAACAATCCAAAGTAACATCATCCACGATTCCTCCACGTCTAATTCTCCGGTAGCTTCTCCGTGGGGGATGATCAATGTTGATACCACTAACAATACGTCATCATCCTCCTCACAGATTCAGATCTCTTCTTCCCCGCGGAATCTTGGCATTAAGAGAAGGTAATTTCCCATTACCTCATGATTTAATTATCATTTTTCCATTCTTGATTCAACGAGATCATTTAATGCTAGGTTCATAGTGTAATAAAATATCATAACACCATGTGATTACTTATTCACTATGCTAATGAATAACACAATCTCATATTTTTAAATAGGCCACTCACCAAAGTTTCATCTTTTTATCTTTTTGAGTAATAATCAGCCAAGTATTAGATGTGATGAGATGTGTCAAAAAAGTATGTTTTTGAAAATTAATCAGCTAAATAAACTTTACATGATATGATAAAATGTGTCAAGAAATGTTAAAATTAATTAAAATGAAATTATCCATCTATTAAACTGATTAAGCTCTCAATGTATCCATATCTATACATCTTTTACTTTCATGAAACAATAAGAAAGAAATTGAACTAGTCTTCTTTTCATTTTTTCTTTCGTTCTATATCAGTATATATATGCAAAACATCCCTTTGTTTTTCGTTTATTACATTCTTTCATTGTGCTTACGTATGATTTTCCTTATATATATAGTATGCGCCGGGGTCTTTATAAATGAAAACATCATAGACATCATAACTACGATGGTGCCATTATATCTTAAACCTAAAACATAATCTGTACTTACATGGGTCGTCTCATTATTATGTATTGACGATGGCTGCAGGAAGAGCCAGGCAAAGAAAGTGGTGTGCATACCAGCTCCAGCGGCAATGAATAGCCGGTCCAGTGGAGAAGTTGTTCCCTCTGATCTATGGGCTTGGCGAAAGTACGGTCAAAAACCCATCAAAGGTTCTCCTTATCCAAGGTAGGTATATATATGTACATCACAAACATGATATATATAGAGATTCGTATCTTTCTTTCAAAAACCACTAATGTTTTAATCAAACCTCTATATTACTGAATTAAGTGAATTTTCTTCCGGCAAAAAATAATTTATTTTTCGTTTTTTTTTATAACACATTATGTAGAATCTACAGCTTTGCCTTTTCACATCAAAATCTATATTGCAACCGCAATCATAAGCATGTAACAATAAAAGTATAAAGTTTATTAAATTTTCTACGGCGCACATTAAGCTTGAAATTCCTCATTGTGACAGTTGATGCAAACTTATCTTATAATCATAACCTTCCATCGGAAAAGCTCGGATATCATTTAGACTTTTCTCTTTTCTGAGTGCGTAAGTGATTAAATGGGTTGCTACTTCTTATTTATTACACATGCTTTATTAGCTAAGTGAAATTTCTCAAGGCAAGAATGTCAAATATTCTATATGCATATAATGAACAATAAATTAGACTTTGGTTAGTTAACTCTTTGATGGTTACTTGAGTGATGAATGATTTGTTCCTCAGGGGTTACTACAGATGTAGCAGCTCGAAAGGTTGTTCAGCCAGGAAACAAGTAGAACGTAGCCGCACCGATCCAAACATGTTAGTCATTACTTACACCTCTGAGCATAACCATCCATGGCCTACTCAGCGCAATGCTCTAGCCGGCTCCACTCGTTCCTCTTCCTGTTCCTCTTCGAACCCTTCTTCCAAATCCGCAACTGCCTCTGCTTCATCATCGAGAGGCTCCCAAAATAATAATAACACCCACTTGCCTTCCTCCTCCACTCCTCCTCCTCACGCGACTACCGCTGTTAAAGAGGAGAACATGGAGGAGCGTCAGGACAATACGAAGTTTGATAATAACGTTAACGACACCTATAGACAGGACTCATTGCCAGATTTTCAACATCAGCCAGAGGATTTCTTTGCTGATCTTGACGAGCTTGAGGGAGATTCTCTAACTATGTTGCTCACTCAAGGATTCGCCGAAGACAGTAGGGAGAACAAAACCACGATGCCCGACGTGTTTACCGATTTCTTTGAAGACGACGACGATTCCTCAAGGTCGTTATAAATATTCTTATTATTTATACACATGCATAGGCATAAAAATTCTTCTTGTAATTCGTCAATCGTTATACTGTTTTTTTTTTTTTTTTGTGTGGGGATCGATCCATATAGTTAAGACACAAACCCACTGTATTTGCGAGCTTATGTGCTTTTGTCTTTTATAAAAACTAAATGATCAAAACTGGTTTTTGTTACAAGCCATTCTAACTGGTTATAGTAAACTTAATTCAAGAGGTGGTCCGGCTTGTGTCCTAGTGAATAAGTTACCGTGATAATTTTAGTGGTCATTTAATTTGTACTCTTATAAATCAAATTTATAGGATTCTATGTACATACATACGTGTATGTATTTAAACGTGTGCTAGTGTGTGCTACTGGGATGGAGCACGAGAAAGTGAGCTAAGGAATATTGGTGGATATGGGACACAATGCGTAGGTGTTTCATCCACAGTTTCAAGTAACATGACCCTCCATATACTATGAAAGCAAATTGTACTTAAGAATAGAAATGTAAAACATACACTATAAGGTTAAGACTTCTCACTTATTTATCTAATTCCCCAGATGCTGCCTTCTTGTCTCATGCATTTCTTCAAAAAAAAAAAAAAAAAAAAAAAAAAAAAAAANAAAAAAAAAAAAAAAAGAACAATCAATCTGTTTACTCTTTCTTTTCCAAAACATTGGTCTCTGGTATTTTTGGATGAACATTTTAATTTAACCTTCTTTAATATGTAGCGGCTATTGTTATGATTAGAGCGGCGGAAGCTACCAAACTCTATAATTCAAAAAATATGTATGGATATATGATGATGGTGAGAATAATTTCTCGTGTTTCCGAAAAAATAATTCCTCCATGCATGTGAATGATCTCGGAAGACAGGAAGAAAGCCCTAGTTTCATGGCTTTTCTTACGGGCCGAATTAAATGGGTATCTCATAATAATAGTTATTAATTTGATATAATAATGTCCTTACTCGTTCTGACTCGTGACTGGTACCAGTGTGTGATATTTGCATAAATATTATGAAAAATAAACTAAAAATTCGTTTCCTTATTGGAGTTGTACGTGGGTCATAAGACTCATAACTCACATATATCTTGGTTGGAAAATTTCAAATATCCCCACTTTTTCAGATCCACTTTCAATTAAGAGTAAAATCTCTATAAATTAATAATGTTGGAACTTTGAAAACCATCAATTTATAGAGTTATTAACTAATCGATACATTTATATTTATTCATTTATATAGATTTCCTTTTTTTTAATCTATGAATTTTCGAAAATTTTCTTTATTTAAAACAAAATATTCACACATATACTTTTAAAATTTATGTTAATTTAAATGGAGAATCTCCAAAATACCATCATTTGACATGGTAGTTCCAAAAATACAACTAAAAGTTTTACTTTCTAAAAACATGACTAAAATTTGTAATGTTTCAAAAATACCATTAAACTTCAATTAATTTTTAAACATTCAAAACTAAACTTTAAACCCTCAAAACTAAACCCTAAATATAAAATAATTAACTCAAAAAAAATAAATAAATTCTAAACCCTTGAAAATTATTTTTAAACCCTTGAAAATAGTATCTGTGGTATTTTTGGAAAATATTACTTTTAGTGGTATTTTGGAAAAATAAAACTTATAGGGGTATTTTTGGAACTATCATTTTTAAGAAATTTCTCTTATTTTAAATATCTTATATATATATATATAT
>OVAP01007975.1:0-10299 GCA_900406295.1 Aurinia saxatilis
TGTGAACTTTTGTGGGTTCGGAATTTATTATCAGAATTTGGGTTTACTCAAATGGAAGAAATGAGTCTGTTCTGTGATAATAAGGCTGCGATCGCCATATCTCAGAATCCCGTACAACATGATAGAACCAAGCACGTGGAGAATGACATGAATTTTATAAGACAGAACATCGATGATAAAATCATTCGATTACCCTTTGTCAAGTCTGAAAATCAGTAAGCTGACATGTTAACGAAAGGAGTTTCCGGCAAGGAGTTCTACAAGGCTATTGACAAATTGGGTATGAAAGATTTTCGTACACAACTTGAGGGGGAGTGTTAACGGCGAGGAATATTTACATATTAGGAAAGACGTAAATCATATCAAAGTGATATGATTAACTTTGTATAGTTTCTATTATTATGTAGATACGTATAAGTAGCGGTTTGTATATGTCCAAAAGTATACTCTTCTATATATTCAACTAATGTACATCTTTGAGGAATAACTGAATAAAAAAGAAAGAACTCTTTTTATTTGATATGTGCAAGATGTATGCCTTCCACCCGTCGATTTCCAAAGAAACTCATATCTCTACTATGATATGCGTCATTTGTCGGATCTCCTTCATCTTCGAAATCGTAAATTGGATCTCCACAGTTAAAGAACTCCATAAAAATCCATTGCCCAGACCATGTTTCTTCTTTTTTCGTCGAAAATTCCATTTGTTAAACTCAACTTGGGCAAATAAACACAGTTTCCAAATTCTAGAATCTCATCCTCCCAATAGTAATAACATATTCCATTAGTGCTGAGGAAGAAACATGCAAACTTTATGACATAAGGTGTTATACCTTTCCTTGGGCCTTCTTGTCCATCTTTCCAAGTTTCTAGATAACGTGTCACCCCATAATTGCCTTCATGAGTGGAATACTTCACGTCACGTTTGAAGAGTTCTGTAACAAAACCTTTTGTTGACTTGAAAGCATTGTTACCGAACACAAAACTGGTCGGATTAACAGTTACCATGTCGTCTCCGTATTGATCATATAAGAGTATGGATCGAGTTTCAGTTGAGAAATTAAAATTAGCTGGGCTCTGATACCAACTGATGCAGAGTGATAGTAATAAACGCAACAAGAGAACTTTGTATCAACAGGATCAAAGGCTCGCTTGGTGCAAGGATAACTTAAACAATAAGGAAGCTTCAATCAACAGGATTGAGAAGCCATGCAATTGTTTAAAGGGATAAATACGATTGAAGAACTCGAGTATCAATGGATCAAGAGTTATATCTCGTAGCACGGACATCAAACTTTCTTGCGTATCAATGGATCAAAAGAGAGAAGAATTCAAAGGCTTCGTTTGAGAATATACTTTCTCTATTACTTAATAAAAAACAACCAAGGTCTTTAGGCAAACATCTAAACCGACTAAAAACCCTAATGAATATTGAATTGCAATCAAGCAAAAAGGAAAGTTAACATAAAGTTAGAAGAACCAAAACAGAGTTACTTACAAAGCAAGTTACGATATGTGCTACATCAGCTTCTAACTTGTACGATTATTTTATCATACCTACAATTATGATTGAGAAAAAAAGAAACTTAGACCACATCCATTGATAAGAAACCCTTTAAGTATTTAGTTATAGTTTTCTCTTAAAATATTTAGTGATGTTTTGTTTTAATATTTAAGGCGTCTCCTATTTCTAGATGATATAAGAACAAATTGATAATCATATTTCACAACAATGCTATATATCTTTCACAATGTAAAAATATTTGATACTTCCACTATATTACAAAGAAAAGTAGTGGTGAGAATATCACTTCAAACCATACAAATTTCAATAACTTGTGAATGTGAGTGACAAATGGAGTATTATTAGGAAAGTTGAGAAGAAAAATATAGTCAGTGATTTGAGATGCGGATAATCAAATTTCACCTGGCTATCTTACCCAGCAAAACACATAAAAAATCAATTAGGTTTAAAAGAATATGATAGCCAATAATTCACCCTCTCAATAAAAAAAAAAGAACAATCCGTAAATGGTGGATCTACACATGTCATGGGGGCACATTGTTTGTTTAAATTCTTCAAAGCTATGAAGATATTAATATTTATAGCTAGATAGTTCACTGTATCTTTTTACACGAGTATTATTTATCTAGATAAAAAACAAAAATAATATTCAATATTTATACTATATACAATCCACTCATCGACATACCATTTTATTTTTATTAAACAAGCAATATCAAAATACATTTTTTAGAAAACGGTTTTTGATTTCTTAGCTTTATTTTTTTTTTCCAAAATAAAAATGTATAGAGGGAAATTTGTTTTCCTAAAATCGAGCATCAAGTGATATATCTAAAGGACATGTAGTACCAAATGAACATAATTTTAAGAACTAAGACATTAAGAAGTTCCCAATAATGTTGGTGACTGATGCGGCCTATGCGGGTCTGAAACACTCTACAACATGGGGTGAGAAGTTCATATTATTATTTAACCCACACAGTAACCATATTAATGTAAAAAAACATAAAACTTGATAATTCCTAAAATATTACAAAACCATAACTTATAAAACATACCCTATTTTTAAGTGAAAGAAAGCTAACCAAATTTAAAACTACCAAGCCATGTTGTAGGTTCGGGATACCTACATGAATACACTGTGAATTTTTCTTTTAATAATTGAACATCGTAATTGGTTCTCATCTAATATTATTGTGAGTAAATGTCATTTTACTTAGGCAAAAATATTTAATTTTATATATATAAAGCTTTCATTTTGTGATTTTTACACTGATTATTTTGGGTGGAGTTTTGGTTCTTGTTACATCATATATTCATGTCATATTGTTATTAATAAGTATAATTTAAAACCAATTTACTATAGTTTTATTTAAAGAAATTGTCAAATTACTATATAGTCATAAGGAGGTGAGTTTAAAATGATATTATGAATGATGGATTGTAGGAAATATATGTATATGTTTTGTTTAATTTATTAGTTATTATTAATTAATTAAACTATCATTAATATCAAAGAGGACATGTGTCATCCTCACAATAAGCCATTTGTCATTGTTATGGAGAGTGTCCTTCTCTTTTATATAATAGATTTACTTTGTTAAAATGATAAAATACACTATATTTCATGAATACAAATATATTACATTGCATAAAATTTTAACCATACATTACATCACAAAAAATAAAATAAAAATTAAAAGCATAAATTTGCAAATCATAAAACAAAAAAAACCCATACAATAATAGAAAACATGTAAAAACTATGATCAAGAACATAATTCACTCGGCTCTAATCTTCATGTATTCCAAAGTTTTGCCAAATATGCTCAACCAAATCAGATTTCAAATGCCATGTATTCTTTTATCACGAAGTTTATTTTGAATACCCATCATATTTCCGAGATTAGTGGCCATAGTTGTAGAATACGATAAATCCACTTGTAAACTCCTGATTCCTTCACCTTCTTGGAATTCTGATACATGAGACATAATGTATCTATCCGTCTTCTACTATCATATTGTGCAATATGAACATGCTATCATTTTATTTCCAATTTTTTACCTTATCCCATAGAAGAGACGGGTTTTTTACAATGGCAAATCGAGCTTGCAAGACTCCAAAAGCATGCTCAACATCTTTTCGGGCAGTTTCTTGACGTTGAGAAAATAATGCATCTTTCTGAAGTTGTGGAGCTGAAATTGATTGGATAAAGGTTGTCCATTTCGGATATATATATACCATATGTGAGATAGTGAGTCATATGATATTGTCATACATTGACAAAGTAACTCTTTTTTGGAGCTCGTCCTTGTAATACATCATCAAAAAATGGTGAGCGATCAAGAACATTAAGATTGTTTAAGGTACCCGGAGGTAAAAATGCGTGTAAAGTCCATAGATCTTATAAAGCTACAGCCTCTAAAACAATTGTAGGTTTTCCGGATCCACATGTATACTGTCCTTTCCAAGCGGTGGGGCAATTCTTCCACTCCCAATGCATANATATAAAGCTACAGCCTCTAAAACAATTGTAGGTTTTCCGGATCCACATTTATACTGTCCTTTCCAAGCGGTGGGGCAATTCTTCCACTCCCAATGCATACAATCAATGCTTCCTATCATTCCAGTAAATACAAGATCCTCTCCAACATTGAGTAATTGCTGAAGATCCTCCGGTGTAGGCCTTCGAAGGTAGACATCTCCAAACAAATATATTATTCCTTCCACAAATTTTTCCAAGAGCGCGGTTGTTTCACCGAGTCGGAGGTATTCATCAACCGGATCAGCTGCACAACCATAAGCCATCATATGAATGGCGGCTGTACACTTTTGTAGTCCAGAGAGACCCAACCTTCCAACATCATCTCTTCTTTGTTCGAAATATGGTACTTCACTGGAGAGTCTAACAACAATATGCATGAACAATGGCTTATTCATTCTAAAATGGCGACGAAATGTATATGCAGGGTATGTTACATCTTCACTAAAATAATCATTCCATAAACGGTTGTGTCCTTCTTCGCGTCTTCTCTCTATATAGACACATTTTTTCCTTGGCTTGGTTTCCTCTTGAACCTCGGCAGAAGCTTGTTCCCACTCATCAAATGCTCGATCAAAATCATCATCACATGCTCGATCAAATTCTTCATCATTTGTAGGATTGTTAGGATAATGAGAAGAAGATGACATGTATTTAGGAAATGATGAATATAAGAAGATTCTTTTAGTAATTTTTTGAAAAAGAAGAGTAAGATTAGTAGATTTAGAGATAACAATAAGAGAATGGTAATTGGGAGATTGAGAATCTACTATATATTGCTTTGAGAGTGTCCATGTAGGACAGAAAAATCATCCAATCAGGAGACACCATGTCATTTATGTATCCACCTCGGCATTTCAAGTTTCCTTGATACATGCATGTTAATCCACATTTACATCCGATGACTCTATCTCATCCTAGGGATTTTACATTTCAATCGCTACAGCCACCATATCCATATTAAACGTTCCAATCGTCCGTTATAAGAAACATTTCCCGTGGAAATTATCTAAAGAGGATGTCTGCAATCCGTGTCTAAGTTTGAACATGAGAAGGAGATAGATCGAGAAGGTTTAGTCTGTGGATTAGGGAGAAGCAGCCATCCGATCTCTTAGATAGTAAAAGGCATGAACACATGAAAAGCATTATGAGCATCATTTGGTGGCTTCAGAGACACGAATATCATCAATCAGTTATCTCAATTTATTTTTAATTCTCCTCCGGTTTATATGATTATCTTCTGGTCTTATAATTTTTTTGGGGGGGGGGGATTCAAGTGTTTAGGGATGGATTGTGGTAATAATCGCAAATTCCCTATTTTCCACAGAATCTTACGCTAGGTGTTAGACGCTCCTGCAATGGATTTGATCATTTCGGGGAAAGAAAGTGGGACGGATTTGATCATTTGGAATGAATCTCAGTTTGTAAGAGTTGTTTTTACAAAACCATCCATATTCAAGGACATGAAACCATATATATACCAGCGGCTTATATTGATGGGGTATAAGAAGATTGAATCTAGGTACATTTGCCCAGATTCTTCTATTCCTTAATGGACATCGACCTTCTTCCTTTTTCTAGCTTTTTCCTTTTTCCTATCTTTTTGTGTAAATTAAAGTCTTATCCTGTTGTAAGGCCTTACTTCAAGAGTTTTGAAGTCAATCATTGGTTCGAGGGATCCTCTTCCTCTTACTTTAGACATGCTGGATGAGATCATCATTGTTTACATGATTAGCTATCAAGGAGTTCTTCTATATTATGGGTACTCATTTTTTTGGATCAATTTTTGTTTCCAGCGTAATCTTTGTTATTTTTATATATATATCAGAAAACTTGGATAACAAAGATAACGGTGTCTTTAGTCATTTCTTCATGTTTATCCTAATCTCATGTTGAATCTTATATAATCTAGAAGGTGATACGGATGATATTTTACCGCTTTTCGATATGCTTTTTTTGTGTTTTTAACGAAGAAACTATTCAATTTGAAACATAAACCACTGGATTTCACATTTTTTTGTTTGCGAAATGTCTTTGTGAAAACAATGCATTTTAGATCACAAATGGACATTTTATACCAAGTCCAACAAATCAACATCAGAATTCGAGGCCCAGATGAAGAAGATGTTTATTTTGGAATGAAGTAAGGAGTTGGGACAATCAAGCCACGTGAGTTAGCTGCACATGGGCTTGGAATCAAGTCATTTACCCTTAGGAGTAAGAAGTTAAGCCCAAATAATTGAAGGTATATCCAGAAGCCCACATGAGATGAAGGCTCAATCGACCGGGAGCAGATCTATCGATCGATCAAGGCCCAATATTTCAAGGAAGCTTCGAGAACAAATTCAGATAAGTACTGTTGCATATGGGGAGATATTGGAGATAATCACTGAAGATACTGAATCTTCATAAACGCGTTTAAAGAAATCCACCGATCGGTCAGGATAATGGCGACCGATCGATTCAGAGAGGATAATCACAAATATTTGGATTCCTATCCAAATCTTCCTCCTGATTTATCTCAGTCAACTACTCGATCCTCTCCCCTATCAATACAGACGACTGAAGCCAGAGAGAATCATCAGGAAACACTCAAAAGCTTCCAGGCGTCCAAGCTAAATAGTTTATCAGCTTCTTATTGTTTCTTCTTTTCATTGTTGCTTTGATAATTGCTTCAAGGACAAAGTTTGTAATACTTGTACTCCAGAGAAGCTATTTTAAATCCTTCTTTATAATAAGCAATTTTCAATGTCATCATGGTTACTCTTGCTATGTCTGAGTAGTCTTTTAGTTAGGAATAGAGTTTTGCTAGGAGGAATCATGGTTTGGTAGATAGGCAATAGGATTGTGTAATGATTAGTTTCTAAGTTCACTTTCATATTAGATCATAATATAATCACAGGATAAATCTGCTATTAATACACCACTTAGAGTAAGAGATCCATAACTTGATAGTGAAAGCTTTACTATTTATAGTTTAGTAGAATTTGATTTCCTGAACTTAATGCCTAGATTAATTGGTTGATCAGCCCACATGTTCTTTTTCTGAAATGATATATGTTAGAGTTAACTGGGATACCAATTGAACTAGACTGGCTAAGCCTGACCATAAGGATAGTCAGTTATTAGTGATTTCAACTATATAGTCTAGACTAGGATCTACATTAGTTACTACCCTGAATAATTCAAACCGTGATCCTCTGATGCATTTCCTGACTTCCCAACGCCTTTTATTATTGAATTTTCTCACGTTTTAATTTTTTTTAGCATTTTCATGCATTGATGGATCGACCGCATAATCTGCTATCGACCGAAAGGTATCCCAATCGATCGACCAGTTCACATTATCGATCGACCAAAACCAAAACCATTTCATTTTGTTGCTTAGCTCAAGTGAACTTGGACGTGCTACTGCGTACACTTTGCTCTCTGTGGATATGATCCCTAAGTATTACTGCGAGACCTGTGCGCTTGCAGGAAATATTTTGGGCAAAAATTAAATTCCCATCAAGTTTTCTGCCGCCGTTGTCGGGGAGCAACAGCTGCACCATTAGCATAACAAGCTAGCTCTAGCCTAAGCTTATTTATTTTCTTAATTTCTATTCCCTTTTATTTTAATCATTTTTAGTTTTTAATTGTTTTTTGTTTCAGTTTATTCCAATGAAAATGAAAAAGGAAAAAAAGGTGGATGAATTAGTTTCCGTTGCTGATCTTCGAAACCTCTACAAAGATGGTTCTTCACCAACCCTTGTGGATGTGATTCTGTATCTATGGAACCAAGAGGTGGAGGAGGGTTTAAAAAATTTTGGAGAAGAATCATCTAGGCTTGAAAAGCTTGATCTTGAATTCAGGAGTATCTTTGATGTTCGATCCAAGAAGCCACCTTTTTCTGATTCCAGCCTTGAAAAAAAGAAAGAAGGTAAAGAATTGGACCATGAAAAATTCGTGGAAGACATCCACGAGATTCGTCACGATAACATAGTCGAAGAAAACGTTCAAGATAAGCTTCATTTGGAATCATCTACTAATGAAGATTTATCTTGTGAGTTCTGTTATATAGGCTTGGAAGGTTGTTTTGCTCTCAACTACAACACATCAAAAACTCAAACGAATGAAGAAAATGTCTCACTAGATCTATCGGAGATGTCAACCAATTGAATGGAGAACAACGAAGAACAATTTGAAGACATCCAAATTTCTTCTAATCTGGAACCCATAGACGAGCGGTATCCCCCTTTCAATTGTGATATTGAACATAACATTATGAGTTTCTCTTGTTGTAAAAATAGCAATGATTCCGAACTCGAAGAATCGAAAACCGAGCCAAAAGAAGAGCTTCATGACACTCTCAGTAAACTTCGAGATGCTTTCAACAGAGAAATATATGATGATGCACCTATTGATATCTATGATGGAGATCCTGATTTCATCAAAAACAGGGAGAATGCTCATATCCAAGTCACTGGAAATGAAGATTCATTAGATTTAATCGACGAAAAACATGTATTCTCTTACGAAACAACTTGTTTTTATTCTAACAAAGAATCCTCTTCTAGTTGTTTTGGCCTAGGTATTGAGACTGATCACGAGCCATGTGGGTCTGAAGATGAAAGCCATAAGGTTTTTCATAAAGCAAGACATAAAAAATCAATGACGGAACTTGAGCTTAAACAACATGTCCTACATGATGAAAATGAACCAATCAAAATATTTGATGGAAATCCCCACATTACAGTTTATGAAGTTAATTTTTCCCCTATAAATTCATTGAAAAGTGGTATTGATTTTATATTTTTGACAAATGCTTTTGAATCTAATGAGAATTTAAATGTCAAAGATAATTTCAAGATGCATAACATGTTTCCTTTAAGTCTCTTTTGCAGAAACTTTTGTCCATTTTCTATGGGCAGCTGTGTATTTCTCTGCATGCTTGGATTTTTGCACAAACAGGAGAATAGTTAGAGGCGCATTGGCTCAACCTTTCGATTCTTTCGATTAACATGGTGCCAAGAAGTCGAGCTAACCGACTTTAAACAAAAGCGCTGAGTGGGAGGCAACCTACTGGTACGTCTTAGATTAGGTTTTATTTTTAATGTTTGTGTTCGTGTCTCGGGAAATAGGATTTAAATATTAAACCAAAAGGGTGCAGAATCGATTGATCGCCTTAACAGCAATCGATCGATCGCCTGCAGTTCACAAGCTTCATTTCACTATCTCAATGAAAAGCCAAAGGCCACTGATTCGAATCAACTGGTGATCCAGGGGAATGGTGTGTACTTCAACACTAATTGAAGGAGAGTAAAAAATCACGAGAATCACACTGTGATTCGATCGATTGATGACTGTATCGATCGATGAAGACTCAGATTGATGAACTTCCTCAATTNTTGATGAACACTTCCTCAATTCAACACGACAGATGATGATATACTGATGTAGCCAGGTACAAATCCTCTCATATTCCTTGTAAAATCCTTTCAATTCCAATAAGACAAAGAAGGTCATTCGATACACTCAAAGACAACGAGGTAACAATCTTCCATTTCTATTCAATCNTTGATGAACTTCCTCAATTCAACACGACAGATGATGATATACTGATGTAGCCAGGTACAAATCCTCTCCTATTCCTTGTAAAATCCTTTCAATTCCAATAAGACAAAGAAGGTCATTCGATACACTCAAAGACAACGAGGTAACAATCTTCCATTTCTATTCAATCAATTTTAATTCCCATTTTGCTCTCTACAGCTTGTCAACATCGAGGACGATGTTATTCAAGTCTGGGGGGTATTCGTCGTTATCTAACTCTTTTGTTTCTTTTGATGCACTTTTACACCCATTTTCTAAAAAAAATATCGAGTAAAAAATGTTTTATTGAGTCAATCCAGGTCTGGAATAAGGACCTTACTCACAACTGGACTGCGGGCTAGTGAGCATCTTTACAAGACTGCCCCGAGACACTTGTTTCAAAAACCCCATACCCAAGCTTCCCCAGCACATCTTTGTTTGCACGTACTTTAATAACTCTGATTTCTGATTTTATTTTATTCAAACCTAAACCAGATTATAAATCTTTCTTGCTGGAGGTATTAGACTAGGAAAAACAAATCCATTCAGGACTTCTTATCCATTTTACCACTCTCTTGCTGATCCCGAATGGTCGACTTATTTTAAGTTGATACTGATATACCTCATATTTTACCGGTTTTTACTATAATAAACATATAA
>OVAP01007977.1:0-10297 GCA_900406295.1 Aurinia saxatilis
GTCTAGAGATGGCAACATGAAAATTGTAAAAGGGTGTCTCACAGTCTTAAAAGCTAAGAAGTTTCTAACTTTATATCTGTTGAGGGGTGAAGTCATAAGTGGTGAAGCAAATGTTGCTATTACAACAAGTGAGTCGAAGCTATGGCATAGCAGGCTATGTCACATGAGCCAGAAGAACATGGAGGCTCTGGTGAAGAAAGGTTGTTTGCAGGCTGATAACACAAAAGGCTTTGAGTTTTGTGAAGACTGTGTGTATGGAAAGACACATAGAGTGAGTTTTGGAAATGCTAAGCATGTCACAAGGGAGAAGCTAAAATACGTTCACTCGGATCTCTGGGGCTCTCCAACAGTTCCAAACTCACTAGGAAACTGTCAATACTTCATTTCATTCATTGATGACTACACAAGAAAGGTGTGGATCTACTTTCTGAAAACCAAAGATGAAGCATTAAAGAAGTTTATGGAATGGAAAGTATTGGTAGAAAATAAGTCAAGAAAGAAAGTAAAAAGACTAAGAACTGACAATGGTCTAGAGTTCTGTATTCAAGAGTTTGATGGATACTGCAAACAAGAAGGAATTTTGAGGCACAAGACGTGCACATACACTCCCCAACAAAATGGTGTTGCAGAAAGAATGAACAGAACCATAATGGACAATGTCAGAAGTATGTTGAGTGAATCAGGTTTGGGAAAGATGTTATAGGCAGAAGCTGCTTCCACTGCAGTGTTCATCATAAACAGATCACCAGCTTCAGCAATTGAATTTGAAATTCCAGAGAAAGCTTGGACAGGAGTGTTACCAGATTACAAGCTTCTAAGAAGGTTTAGATGTATAGCTTATGTACACACAGATCAGGGAAAACTGAATCCAAGAGCTAAAAAGGGTGTATTCTTAGGCTATCCACCAGGTGTAAAAGGGTACAAGGTCTGGCTACTGGAAGACAAAATGTGTGATAAGTAGAAACATTATCTTCAATGAAAATGTAATGTACAAAGATGATGAGAAAGATGAGAAAGGTGCAGAAGCTTTGCAGCAGGAAAATGAACAAGTTGTGGAGATTCCATTTTTTGAAAGTGAAACACAGGTGAATGAGAATATTTCAGTTCAAGGTGGAGCTACCAACACAGGTAGCAAGTCACAAAATTCATCCACTCAAAGGAAAGATCAAGTTTCAGATAGTGAAAGTGATTCAGAAGATGAATACAGAGAACATGACTTGAATGACTATCAGTTAGTCAGAGACAGGGAGAAAAGAGAAGTGAAAAGACCTCGTTGGTTTGATGAGATTGAAGATTCAGGTTTTGCCTACTGTATGACAGAAGATGGAGGTTTGCAAGAGCCAGTCTGTTATCAGGAAGCAATCCAAGACATAGATGTGAAGAAATGGACAGAAGGCATGGATGAGGAGATGAACTCTCATAAGAGAAATCGTACTTGGGACATTGTCCCAAAACCAGAGAAGAAGAAAATCATCGGATGTAAGTGGGTATACAAAAGGAAACTTGGCATTCCAGGAGTTGAGAAACCAAGATTCAAGGCAAGGCTAATGGCAAAAGGCTTTGCACAAAGAGAAGGAATTGATTTTCAGGAAATATTTTCACCAGTAGTGAAGCATGTCTCAATCCGCCTTATGTTGTCTGTGGTGGCACATTATGACATGGAGTTAGAGAAACTCGATGTGAAAACAGCTTTCCTCCATGGAAACTTGGAAGAAGAAATCTACATGAGACAACCTGAGGGATATGAGGTGAAAGGCAAAACTGAGCTAGTGTGCCTACTAAAGAAATCTTTGTATGGACTAAAACAATCACCAAGGTTGTGGAATCAAAAGTTTGATTCATTTATGAAGTCTGCAGGCTATACCAGAAGCCTACATGACACATGTGTCTACTTCAAGGAAGAAGTTGATGGAAAATGGACGTTCTTACTGCTGTATGTTGATGATATGTTGATCATCTCAAAAGACAAAGAAAAACTAAGCAAACTCAAGGAGGAACTGAGTTCTGAGTTTGAAATGAAGGACTTAGGTCCTGCAAAAAGGATTCTTGGAATGGAGATCAAGAGGAATAGGCCAAAAAGAATTCTGGAGTTGTCACAGGAGGGTTACCTTCAAAAGGTACTAAAGACGTTCAGAATGGATGAGTGCAAAATTGTTCAAACACCTTTGGGAGCTCATTTCAAACTAAGAAAGGCAACGGACAAAGAACTGAAACAGCAAGTTGGTTTTATGAAGACAGTACCTTATGCAAATGCTGTAGGAAGCATAATGTACTCTATGATTGGGTCAAGACCTGATTTGGCATTTCCAGTAGGTGTTATAAGCAGATTTATGAGCAAACCGTTGAAGGAACACTGGCAGGCTGTCAAATGGGTGTTGAGGTATATCAAGGGAACAGTCAAGACTATACTACAATATAAAAAGGAAGGGGAGTTTATTGTCAAAGGTTACTGTGATTCTGATTTTGCTGCAGATTTAGTTAAAAACAGATCAACTCTTGGGTATATTTTCACAGCAGGTGGAAATGTCATTAGTTGGAAGTCACAACTACAGAAGACTGTTGCAGTGTCTACAACGGAGGCAGAATACATAGCTTTAGCAGAAGCAGCAAAAGAAGCAGTTTGGCTCAAAGGATTCATGAATGAGTTAGGTTTTAAGCAGGGAGCAGTTGAAATCTACTGTGACTCACAGAGTGCCGTCGCATTGGCAAAAGATGCAGTTCATCACGAGAGGACCAAACATTTTGCAGTAAAGAAACATTTCATTAGAGAGTTGGTCAGTGATGGAGAGATTAAGGTGTTGAAGATATCCACAGTCATAAACCATGCGGATATGTTCACCAAAGTGCTACCAGTTAGCAAACTTCTGAGTGCTCTTCAGAGGCTCAGGATCCCAAGTACCTGATAAGTGAATCAGGGTCCGAGAAACTAGAGTAAGAGCAAGGTAAAGTCAATACTTGGGCAAGGTGGAGTTTTGTGAAGATTTTCCTAAGTATTGGAAAGCCTCTAACCAAAAGAGAGAGTCTCAGTTTATTGTTTCTGACAGAAGTCACACGCTCAGAGCGTGTGAGAAGAAAGACGTTAAAATAGAGGGACAACAAAGTAATTAACCTTTGTCCTCTGTACTGGATATTTTGTCTTCTTCTCTGTTTTCGGAAACAGAGTGCACGCGGAGAAGAAAGGTGGAGACAAGGCCACATTAGCTTGTTTATCGAGCTATAAGAGGAATATAAACTGAGACACAAGGGTTAAGAAGGTAAGAGCAACAAGTGAGGCGACTGCTAGGGTTTACAGTTGTTTCTCAAAGGGTTTTGTATAACCAAAAGGCTCTTAAGAATCTAGTGGATTTCCGAGTACAATCTCGGCGAGATTAGCGACCCGGTTTGGGCGTGAACTCGTTAAGTTGTGTGTGTGTTCTTATTTTCGTATTTACAGTTTGATAAACACACGAGAGAAACAACTGAGAGAGATAGAGAGTAAAGAGTGAAACCAAATACTTAAAGTCTATAATCTAGTCGATAGCAACAAACATTCTCAACATAACTATCTCGATTTAATGGCAGAAATAAAATAGACCCGCATCTGCACGCAATACGAATACCTCAATCCTAAGATCATGAGCTCTTTTTCACTGTTTTAAAACCAAACAATACACAACCATTATCGAAATTGGCTAGAGCAATACAATTCAACACCGTAATCAAAACCAAATCAGTAAGAAACCAGCTTTATCTCCCGATTGATCTACATTTAGACAAAAAATGTAGATCAATCGAATGTAATGTGACTTCTTGCGTCAGTATCAAAAACAAAACATTAACCATTAGGATAAATAACGAATTTGAAGCCGAAATCACAAAAAATGAAAAACAACTGAGCACCTGGGAATGAGATGACGGAATTGCAACGATCAACGTATAAACGGATGAGTAATTATGGTTTCAATCGAAATAAGAAGCTTAGCTGAAAATGATGCACACGACGATGGAAAACTCGTGCATTGTTTACCAGAAAATCAGCTATACGGAATCAAAACCGTTTTGAAAAATTAAAAAGATAGATCTGATCTAATTTTTTATATTAAGAACTTTTGTTCTTTCATGAGAAGCTTTAGATGAACAAAAGAATGGAAATAGATCGATTTGGGTTAGAGAGATTTTCTCTCAAGAACTGTCGCAAAAATAAATCATTAATTTTTGGAGAGACTTACATGTCATCAACTTTAGAATTGATTGGCTAATAATTTGACATCTAATCCTTTTTCATTAAAGTTACTTCTCAATTAGTAGTAAAGAGGATGACACAATTAAACCTTAAGAACTACGTAGGAGAATCCAAATTGTAGTCACAACTTACTTGAGTGTCGATCGACATTATAGAGGTGTCGACTGACACCTATAAAAATATACACTTTGTTCTAGAACATAAACCGGAATTGTGAATACTATTTAAATATGATTCGAGGAAAATAAAATTCTTTTATAAACCAATCATCAGTAAATTCAAGTTTAATTATTCACAATATCTCCAACCTATATACATAATACCTCTGTAGGTAGAGATTTTACTCATCCAAGATTTGTTCATACAATTATACATATATATCGATGTTAATTATTGACATATAATATAATTCAAAGTGATCGATCAAAAGATTAATATTAAACATAATAACATAAATAAAACTCAGTAAAACCAAATATATCATGGTAAAAAAACCTAAAACTCATGAATATAACAAGGTTTGCCAATCTTAACTCACACATTAAAAAGGTTTCAAAATTTTCAAAAAGAAGAAAACTGAGAGGGGGATCCACAGAGGTTTGACCAGGAGAAAACGGGTGCGTAACCAAGTACTGCTGCCCCTAATCCAAAGTCACGTCGCTGTCACTCCCACCAAACTCAACCCCGGGCAGTTCGGGCAGCTTATATTATATTCCCTCGTCTTCCTCACACCTGCATGCCCCCCCCTCCCTCTCCTCCTTAAATAAATGCAGATTATTATTATTATTATTAATATATTCAAAACAAAATAATTATTATTAAGAGAAACAAAGCAAAAGAAAACACTAATCACAGTCATCATAGTTTCTCTGGCAGGCTTTGTTTGCGGCTTAACATGATTTTTGCTACTGCTACTCATAAAAAGCTCTTTTCGTTAATTATTACTTCACGTAGATTTTCCTAAAAGCACCCTTTTTTATTAAAAAACAAAAAAAAAAAAAGAGAAGGAGAGAGAGAGTGAGTGTGGTTTGATTGAGAAAAGACGAGGAGAACAACACCGGAGAATTAGGATTTTGTTTTGGATTTTTGGTGATTGGGTTTTTAAGTGGGTTTCTTTAAAGGAATGATTTTTTTGATCTGGGATTTGTGTTAATGGTGTTGGCTCTTAGGGTTTTGATGTTGGATCTGAAGTGGTGAAATTAGCATTGCTGTTTTGGAAATGGGGATGACTTATGTTGTGTTTGTCTTACTCTCACTCTTCTTACTCCCCAATCCTACACTCTGGCTTGTCTCTGCTAATCTAGAAGGTTTGTGGCTACTAGTATGCTTAATTTACTTTCTCAATTCTTCGTTTTGTCACTGCCTCTGCATTTTGATTTCGGTGAATTGTGTTACTTCTTTTTTGTGTCTTCTCAAGTTTCTATTCATTGTTTTGGGTTTGTGGGAAGATGATGTTCTTTGTGTTGTTTAGATTTTAGTGGCTTGTTACTGTGAATCCACTGTTGCCTTTTTCTTGTTCAGATCACTATACCAAGTTTTCTTCTTTTCTTGTCAACTTTGTGCTGAAAAGTTTGGTAAAATTATCATCTTAGTAACAGCTTCAAGTTTATATTGTTTGTGGTGGGTCTTGAAACTATGTGCAGCTTTAGATTTATGTTTTCGATCCATAGACTCTCTGATATTCTTCATTTTGATTTTACTTACATCAAATTTGTTTAAATGGTTGGTGTCCAATTTATCAGTGAGACCTGTTTGGTTAGTTACTCTTTCATTCATGTTTACTCAAACATCTTGATTGTCCTAATCTTGTAATTTTGTGTTACAGGTGATGCCTTGCATACTTTGAGGGTCGCTCTAGTTGATCCCAACAATGTCTTGCAGAGCTGGGACCCTACGCTTGTGAATCCCTGCACATGGTTCCATGTCACTTGCAACAACGAGAACAGCGTCATAAGAGTGTAAAGCCTTTCTTTCTACTTATTACTCTTTTTGTTATCTTCTGAAACTCAATTGGCCTTCATCAGTCATGACATTTTTATGTCTTTTGTCAACTACAGTGATTTGGGAAATGCAGAGTTGTCCGGCCATTTAGTTCCAGAGCTTGGTGTGCTCAAGAATTTGCAGTATTTGTAAGTATCACTTATTCACCATGCTTTGACAAAACAAATCCAATGTCCTGATATGAAATGCACTGGAGATACCTTTTTTAATTTTAATCTAAAAAAGTATCGTATATTTCACAGGGAACTTTACAGTAACAACATAACTGGCCCGATTCCTAGTAACCTCGGAAATCTGACAAACTTAGTGAGCTTGGATCTTTACTTAAACAGTTTCACTGGTCCCATCCCTGAATCATTGGGAAAGCTTTCAAAGCTGAGGTTTCTGTAAGTATATTTGCTTTATCGGCTCAGCTACAGTCTTTTTTAATCTTCGTTGTGTTCCCATTTTTTACTGTTTCCTGAAACTTTTACATGCAAGAATAGTCGGCTTAACAACAACACTCTCACTGGGCCTATCCCCATGTCACTGACCAATATCACTACCCTTCAAGTATTGTGAGTTTACTCATCAACTTTCGTTTATGTCTGCTTTATTCTCTCTCAGTTGATTTGTTTGAGTTAACATTGCTCATTGCAACACAGAGATCTATCAAATAACCAACTATCTGGTTCGGTTCCTGACACTGGCTCCTTCTCACTCTTCACACCCATCAGGTTATCTATCCTTTCAGCTATATCAGTTATTGTGTCAGTGTCTGAACTTGTTTTGCAACTGAAATTCTCTTTTACTTGTGCAGTTTTGCTAATAACTTAGACCTCTGTGGACCTGTTACAAGTCATCCATGCCCTGGATCTCCCCCCTTTTCTCCTCCGCCACCTTTTATTCCACCTCCACCAGTTTCCACCCCGAGTAAGCCACCTTTTTTCGGTTTACAACATACGAAACAGAAGATGAGATATTTGTTTCTTATCAATCCATTTTCTCGTATAATCATCTAAACAAAATGATTTTGGTTTAGTTTTTTGATGCATCTAATTTGATTTCAGATGGGTACGGTATAACCGGAGCAATAGCTGGTGGAGTTGCCGCAGGTGCTGCGTTGCTTTTTGCTGCTCCTGCAATAGCCTTTGCCTGGTGGCGTCGAAGAAAGCCGCAAGATATTTTCTTCGATGTGCCTGGTCAGTTTAGTATTTACACTAGTTTTGGTTCAGTTAATCGTTTGAACAAATCTTAGTCAGCTATAGCAGAAGATATTAAGTATAGGAACAACTGTTATTTAATCAACTCAGCTTGTCTTAACTCCAAATTTTTGTAGAGAAAAGCCAATGTGATCTTAAATTCTAACTGCAAAATCTCTATGCAGCTGAAGAGGATCCAGAGGTTCATTTGGGACAGCTGAAGAGGTTTTCTCTGCGGGAACTGCAAGTGGCAAGCGACGGGTTCAGTAACAAAAACATATTGGGCAGAGGAGGCTTCGGGAAAGTGTACAAGGGACGTCTAGCAGACGGAACTCTAGTTGCTGTAAAGAGACTGAAGGAAGAGCGAACTCCTGGAGGAGAGCTCCAGTTTCAGACAGAAGTTGAGATGATAAGCATGGCAGTTCATCGAAACCTCTTGAGATTACGAGGTTTCTGTATGACACCTACTGAGAGATTGCTAGTGTATCCTTACATGGCCAATGGAAGCGTTGCTTCGTGTCTCAGAGGTAATAAAAAAAAGAGACAGGATTTTGAGCTCGCTCTCAATTGTTCCATTTCTAAAATGAAGCTCCTTCGTGTTTTGTTTTATGGATTCATAATTTTGGCTTACACAAATGATGCAGAGAGGCCACCCTCACAGCCTCCACTCGATTGGCCAACACGGAAGAGAATTGCATTAGGATCAGCTCGCGGTTTGTCTTACTTACACGACCACTGCGACCCCAAAATCATTCACCGTGACGTAAAAGCAGCAAACATTCTGTTAGACGAGGAATTTGAAGCGGTTGTTGGAGATTTCGGGCTAGCAAAGCTAATGGACTACAAAGATACTCATGTGACCACAGCCGTCCGTGGCACAATCGGCCACATTGCTCCAGAATATCTCTCCACCGGAAAATCATCAGAGAAAACAGACGTTTTCGGTTATGGAATCATGCTTCTAGAACTAATCACAGGACAAAGAGCTTTTGATCTCGCACGGCTAGCAAACGACGACGATGTCATGTTGCTTGACTGGGTAAAACATAAACTCCCCATTTCGCTCAGCTATCATGATCACAAAAACCCACAGAAACTATGAATCTATCTTTTATTTTTGTGTTTTAGGTGAAAGGGTTGTTGAAGGAGAAGAAGCTAGAGATGCTGGTTGATCCAGATCTTCAAACGAACTATGAGGAGAGAGAACTGGAACAGGTGATTCAAGTGGCGTTGCTTTGCACGCAAGGATCTCCAAGTGAAAGACCAAAGATGTCTGAAGTTGTAAGGATGCTTGAAGGAGATGGGCTTGCAGAGAAATGGGACGAATGGCAGAAAGTTGAGATTTTGAGGGAAGAAATTGATTTGAGTCCGAATCCTCACTCTGATTGGATCGTTGATTCTACTTATAATTTGCATGCCGTTGAGTTATCTGGTCCCAGGTAAAAAAAAAAAAAATCGACCTGAAAGAGAATAATTTTTTGTTATAAGGTTAGNTGAAAGAGAATAATTTTTTGTTATAAGGTTAGGTAGTGTTATTTTATCGGTAAGTTTCCGTTTTCTTAGATATGAAATGAACTTAAAACCAAACTAGCATTCAAAGATTTGTGACATTGTGTAACAGTGTAAGTTAAAAGAAAATTATAATCCAAAGCTTTGCGTACTACCTGTGTCTAATGTAAGAACAATCCAAAATCGAAGGTGATCAAGTGGTTGAGAATTCGTCATATGCTGCAAGACTAGGGACTGAATTTCAATATCTATTGCTATTGCTGCAGACTTTGATTATATGAAAATACTAAAACGGAGTTATGGTTTCTCTAACAGAAATGAATCAGCAAAAAATTATAATTCCTTTGGTAGAAGTAGTGACCACAATAAGAATATAGAGAGTTGCTACCTCAACACAAGGCGAGTGTGTTCAATAGATATCGTAGGTCAGTCGCATACTTTTACTCTACACTTGTATGCTTGGATAATTAACAACAAACTTCTTCTCCAACTCATCAAAATTAATAATGGTTGTACTTAAAACGTCATTTACTCCTTTAAAAAAAAATTAAATACTCCCTCGGTTTTATTTTAATTGTTGTAAGTTTTTTACACATATTAAAAACAGAAGTAAATGTTCTGTTATACCCTTATTCAATTATGAGAATTTTAAACTATTTAATTAAAATAAAAGTTTATCCTAAAAAGATAATTAAAATGAAACGGTGAGAGTACTTTATATTGAGACAGAAAATCAAATAAAATGAAGTTCTTTTTCTTCCAAAACTTCATAGAGAGAGAATATCAAATTAAATCAATTAGTTATTTTATAGTATTTCACATTAGAATTTAAAATGTTCACAATGAACTTGACAAAAAAAATATGCAAGAATTTATTATAAAACAGCATGTTTTTTCATCCTACACGGTTTTAAAATCTTAAGTTATAATAAGTAGAACAATAAATTAACTATATGTTGTAGATGTTTCAGTCTTACATCAATTCTAGGCATAACGATTATTCCAGGTTCTTTACCCTTTAAACTGTCAGCAGTTATCAAATCTTTGAAATTTTAAACCATTGATTTGTCGGTTCAGATTGGCTTTAGTTTAGATAAATATGCTAATCCAATCGAAAAAAACGAAAAAGGGTTTTTAGTATTCTTGGTNGGCTTGACATGTCACACCTTTCGTCCTTCTCCGCCGCCTCGTCGCGTTTTTCGTTAATTCAGAGAAGAAATGAGTAGTAGTAATATGAATAATCACCAAGCAATGGAAGAAGAAGAAGAAGATGAAGGAGAAGTTTTCCTCGGTGGATCCGATGAAGGAGAAGTTTTCCTCGGTCAATTTCGATTGACTGAAGAAAGACTAACAATCTAAATGCAAACATCATTAAATTGTTAAT
>OVAP01007978.1:0-10296 GCA_900406295.1 Aurinia saxatilis
TCTTAAACTTTCTCCGCATGGTGTCGATCGACACCTCCTCTGTTTTCTTTCTATTTTTTTTTTCCTTAATTTGTCTTCTTAAGCTCCATTTTGCTCCATAATTCTTCTAGATCCTTCCCAAGCTCTAAAATCNAAGCTCTAAAATCTCGTCCATGTACCTAAAATGACTCACTTGGACTCTAAAAATAATATATAGACTCTAAAACATAAATAATTATATATTTATTATGATAAAAATCGGTAAAATATGAGGTATATCACCTGTCGAAACCTGTGGATAGAGAACCCCTATTTCTATACATTGCTGTTTTAGTAGCCGCAGTCAGCAGTGCCTTGATCATAGAGAAGGATAACAAGCAGCGAGCAGTTTTCTACATATGCCAGTCCTTGACAGGCGCTCAGACACGCTACCCGCTAACGGAGAAATTGGCTCTCGCGGTCGTCATCTCAGCACGAAATCTGAGACCCTATTTCCTGTCCCATACGATCATCGTACTCACTGCGTATCCACTACGCACGATTCTACACAGCCAGAGTCAGTCTGGTCTTCTCGCCAAACAGGCCATCGAACTCAGCGAATACGACATAGAGTACAGACCGTGTACCACAATAAAATCAAAGGTTCGCACCGATTTCGTCTTGGCCGATTTTGCTGAACAAGTAGATGAAGACACATCCCCATCAAAGGGATCGATAGAAAAACCCCAGCTACCCAACGCTGTCGGTGGATGGGCCAGATTTGTCCTCGGCGTCTGTCGAGCCCACCAATTCGGCTGAGATAACAACGGAATCAACCAACCAGACCATGATCCATGAACGACGCCCATCATGGACTCTTCACTCAGATGGATCGTCCTCGAAACAGGGCTCACAAATCGGGATATATCTAACTGCGCTAAACCTAGAGATCGTCGAGCAGTCCTTCTGCCTCAATTCGAAGCTTTAAACAACGAGTCCGAGTATGAAGCTCTTATCGTGGGACTCCGCTTAGCACACGGCATGGAGATCCGATGACTACATACTTTCTGCGATTCTCAGCTCGTCATCAACCAATTCCATGGGTTTATTCAACTCGCGACGATCGAATGGAGGCTTACCTGAACACTGTCCGGGATGTTGCGTCAGCTTTCGACGAATTCACTTTGACCCGGATCCCGTGATCCGAGAATTCGTCGGTCGATGCACTGGCGGCTCTTGGCTCAGCATTGGTCTCTGATTTTCGCCGAGTAATCCCAGCAGAGCTCCTCGAAACTCCGAGCATAAAGTGGCATTGATCAATTCCCAGAAGAAGCTGATCCCATACCGATGGAAACTAACCACGCGAAAAATTCTCCTATTACCTGTGGATGTGACGCACCTTGGATCGCCAGACTTAAGGATTTTCTCACGGACGCACAACCCCGACAGAAAAATGGCAGTGCGTAAACTCAAAGCCCGATCCGTGCGATACTCTGTCGCAGAAGGACAACTCTACAAATGGGCCGCCTCTGGACCACTTTTCCGCTGTGTCGAAGGAGAGGCAGCTCGTCACGTCATGCAGAAGGTTCACGATGAGTCTTACGACAATCAATCTGGAGGTCGGAGCCTCGCATTAAGAATCAAGACCCACGGTTTCTTTTGGCCAACGATGCTCAACGACAACTGCAAGCAATATACCGCCAAATGCAAAAAATGTCAGAGACATGCCCCGATGATACATTAACCTGCCGAGCTGTTATCCTCGGTCTCGTCTTCTTATTGATAGTGATGCTATTTTACCGTTTTTTTTATATGATTTTTCGGTGTTTTGAATAAAGAAACTATTTGATTTGTAACATAAGCTACTAGATTTTACATTTTTCTTTTTGCAAAGTGTTTTTGTGAAAATATTATATTTTTATTGATTTTTTATTGCCAGAGTGTCACAATTTGTCTTGAAGAAAAAGAGAGTTAGATTCATCCACGAATATCATCTTAGAGAAAAGGTTACAAAAGAAAGGTTCTCTATGTACTTTTACAATGACATGTTATTCGACTTGGTCTCTGTGGTTCACAATCTCACAAGTATTAAAGAAATTACCCTCCGTAAGCATGACATATCCAAGGTCGTCAAATCAGATTATACAATGCTTGTCAAACTGGGATGATGTTTCTCCACGAGGATCTTCAGCAAGCTGAGACCAGAAATGTTTCACATATTAGCAATGAGCACATATTTAGTGAGACTAACATGGAAAAAAGGCCGAATGGCAGGAAACGTAAAGATGCATTTGACAGTCCAACCACCCACAAAATGTTGAGAGAATGGAAACCACTGACCTGAGGAGAAATAATCCAAGGAGGTGGAGGCCAAAACAGCTTGGCATATTCAGGGAGTTTGCACACCAAGTCCATTTTCTCGGTCCTGAAATTAAACACTCCTAATTCTCGATCTTGCATGGCGCCCAAATCTGCCCCATTGTAGACATGACCACTGAAGAAGACAGAACTTCCCCCACGATGACAATGAGGTAATATATCAGAAGCTGAAGCGGAAAAGGTGCAATCATCACCAAGGAACAACATGTTATCCCTAAGATCCTCAACCTCAACCCAACTTTTGTCTCTTTCCACAAACCTAAAGACTGTAAATTTGACGGTTCTCTCATTCATCAAAAAAGCATGATGCTCGAAGATCTCCTCAGGATCCGCATCCACGGCCTCTATGCTCAAGTACATATCAACCAAAAACAGATCACGACAAGATTCAACCAAAAACTTCTTGTCACCACCAAAGACAGGAGTTGCAACCAATGTGAGTTTCAAAGAAGAGAAATCAACAAGCACAGTCCTTCCATTGTTGTCAACAGCAAAGAAACGTCCATCAAATAGAATGACATCATCGTAAGGAGAGGGCATGTCATTGATCACAGTCCAGGCTCGATCCCAAGAAGTAAACACAGCTAACTTCCCAGAGACATGGATGGTAAGCAGCACAAATTTGTCAGAATCTAAATATTTGACAACAGCTTTCTCCAAATACAAACTGTCCACAACATCACCAACTGTATTGAAATAGTGAAGCTTGAATTCACGACCCAATTCGCGAACCTTAAAGGTGGACATATCGAGTACATGACGAGGGAGGGGGTTTCTTTTATCAGTGAGCGGATCGCGAAGAGTGACCTTACGAGGAGTATTGAGATCTTCCTCGACTTTGATCAGCCATCCGAACTCCTCCGCCTCGTCGCTGAGAGGCTTGACGAGTAAGATACTCCGCTGCGAGAGGCGGAATCCTACGGCGGAATCTGGGAAGAGGCTACCACCGTTATTGGGGAGGATCGGGAGGTGATGTGTCGGGAGAGGGCGTTTCGGCTCGGCGGCGGATCTCCATGAAGAGCATACCGACCGAAATCGGACCAGATCGAAGGAGGATTCAAGACGTTTTGAGATTACGTCCAAGAGATCTTTAGGAAATGTTGCCCAATCCACCATTGATGAAGCTTGAGAAAGAAAGCTAGGACAAGATGAGAGGAGCATGTGTTATGTCTCCAGTATAAACACTGGGCTTTGCTTGGGCCGGAAAAAAGAGAGACAAAGATTAAAGCCTACATAGATCGGGGCCCGTTCGTTTTTTTCCAACGCTGCGTTTAATGTTTTGAGTCTAAATACTGTTCGATTTTAACTAAAAGCTTTGTTTTGATATCTCAAATTTCACTAAAAATTTCTGGAAATTAGATATTATGAGAAGATGTGCATCCAGGTACTACATCTACAATCTCATATATATAAAAGATAAAAATACACTCATTCACAAATATAATAAAATTAATCATGTTTTATATAAATTACATATAATAAATATAAATACTAATATAAATTCAAAATTACGAAAACAATAGTTTTATGTTAAAATCACGAAATCAAATTTTGACTAAAAAATCACAAAATATTATTTTCCGTTAAAATTATAAATATTATTTTTATCAAAAACTTTAAAATATTATTTTTTGAACAAAATGACAAAATTCCATTTTTCTGCTACAATCTCAAAATTTTGTTTTTATTGTCCAAACTGCAAAATTCCATTTTCTACCAAAACTGCAAAAATTTCATTTTTTTCGCCAAAACCACAAAATCATGTTTTCTCACAAAAATAGTAAAATTCCATTTTTCCATCAAAATCGCAAAATCTCTTTAAAACCGCAAAATTTTATTTTCCGCCAAAATCACAAAATCTTGTTTTTAGCCGCTACAACAAAATCATATTTTTCGCCAAAACAGCAAAATCTCATTTTCTCACCAAAACCACAAAAATTCTATTTTTCTGTTTTTCTGTCAGAATCACAAAATCATTCTTTTTTTTGCCCAGACCGCAAAATCATATTTTTTTGCCAAAACCGTAAAATCTCATTTTTTCGTCAAAACCGTAAAATTATATTTGCCAAATAAAACCGTAAAATCATGTTTTCCCGTCAAAACCGCAAAATTTTGTTTTTCGCCAAAACCGCGAAATTGTGGTTTTTCGCCAAAACCGCAAAGTCATGTTTTCCTGCTAAAACCGCAAAATCTTGTTTTTCGCCAAAACCGTGAATCGTGGTTTTTGGCCAAAACCGCAAACTCATGTTTTCCTGACGAAACGTAAAATCATGTTTTCTCGCCAAAACAACAAAATCTTGTTTTCCCGCTAAAACCGCAAAATCATGTTTTCCCACCAAAATCGCAAAATCTATTTTTTTTACCAAAATTTTGTTTTTCCCGCCAAACCCGCAAAATTTTGTTTTTTTTACCAAAACTACAAAATCTTGTTTTCCCACCAAATCCAAAAAAATCTCATTTTTCGTCTAAACAACAAAATTTCGTTTTCTTGCTAAAATAATAAAATCTCAATTTTCCCATCTAAACCACAATTCCATTTTTTACGTCAAACCGGACTTTGATTTCTAGCTAAAACCGTAAAATTCCGTTTTATCACCAAAATCGCAAAATTCCGTACTATAACAATCCACATGTTCTATAGCCTTTCAACCCATATCAACCTGTACTTTCGACATCTTCCCAATTCAACCTATACTTGATATACTCTTCTCAGTTCCATCTGAACTTTTAAAATTATTCTAATTCCACAAATTCAGTTATTCTCTCTAATTGCGTTTAAATTTTTTTAAATTATTTTTTATTATTGCTATTACACTAACTCGAATTAAATAGTTAATCTAAATAAAACCCTCTACTTAATTCAGAGGTTTCAATATTTGTAAGAGAAATTTTAATAAATGCCCCTTTCAATATGACCCATTTCAAAACTACCCTCATTTATCTTTCAAAAATACTCTTTTTTTTTATTTATGGTTTATTTAAGGTTTAATTTAGGGCTTAAATCTTGTAGGTTTAGGATTAGTGCTTTACAAATATTTGGGTTTACGTTTGAGGTATTAGAATTTATATTTTAGGAGTTTTGGATTTATTAAAAATTAAAACCTTACCCTCAACCCTAGATTCTAAACCCTACAATCCTACAAAACATTACAGAATATTTTAAAATATTTAAAATAATAATTTAGATTGAATTTAGATTAAACATAATATATATTTTAAAAATAGCCAAAAAAAGGAATATTTTTAAAAATGTGCACCCAAAAAGAGCATTTTTTAGATTCCCCCTATATGTAAAGAGAAACAGATTTGGTGCTTAACAAAAATATATAAATAGATTTTAATAATAACAAAATCGATCGCGTCTTTGTCTTCTCTTTTTCGTTCTCTGCACATAGTCTTAAGCTTTCTCTAAAATTTTTAGTCATTTCTTCTCCTTGTTCTTCTCCACTGTTCTTCTTCTCTTCTCCTTCTCGGACTTCTTCTTCTCTACTCCTTGTTTGTTTTTTTCTCTTATCCTTCTTCTTATCCTTTTTGATTCGGCTTTTTTCTCTTCTCCTTGTTCGTTTTTTTCCCACAAAGTCTTGACTGCACAGAGAACAAAAAAGAGAAGAAGAAGACGCGATAGATTTTGTTATTATTAAATCCTAATATATTTTCTTAAAGCCTCAAATCTGTTTCTCTTTAGATATATTGAAACCTCTGAATTAAGTAGAGGGTTTTATTTGGGTTAACTATTTAACTCGATTTAGTATAATCGGCTAATCGCAATTACAAAACACAATTTTATAATTTTAAACGCCATTAAAGAGAATAACAAGATTTGTGGAATTAGAATGAATTGAAAAGTTCAGGTGGTATTGAGAACAATATATCAAGTATAGGTTGAATTGGGAAGAGGTCGAAAGTAGAGGTTGATATGGGTTGAGAGGCTATAGTACAAGTGGATTGCTATAGGCACCCTAAAATAACTATAAATATAATTTAGACCTTAAAATATCACTAGTATAAATAATTGACATTTTTTAGTCTTTTCTTGTTAGTAGTATCCATACGCAACTACAAACACATAAACAAACAAATTTATATCCAGATGTTTCATCTAGATGCAAACACAAAATAAAAAATGAACACATCTCAACGTGATATCTAGACATTGCTGAAAAAGTAAGGAACCGAGACACAAGCATTTCCTCAAATACACGACGATGTATTTGATTTTCTTATAGATTTCTTTCTCAAAGAACCTTTGAGCGAAATTACACAACACCTAAGATACTACTTAGTTTCCTACCAGTGAAATCTAAACTCTCAAGAACTAGAAGATTACGAGTCAATCTCTAGTTCACCGTATAGAGTTATCTAAACTCTTTCTTACGTAAAAGTTAAACACAAAGTTTTACTCTATAAAAAACGGCTAACCCTAGAACTCTTCCTAGTTTCCATTTTATATTCGTGTGATATGAAAATATTCTAGTGTTAGGATATTCACGTAATATTCACCAAAGATATAGTGAATATTTCCTTTCTTCTTTGTCAAGCTCCAATTTTCAATTGGCGCCTTTCTCATGATTTCCATATATTAATGTCGCCTGAAATCCTCATTGGAATAACTCTTCTCTTGTTCCAGCATGTTTTCAAGTCTGCATAATTTCTTCACTTTCATTCTCCCCCCTTTTTGATTGAATTTGTTAAACTAAGCACACCTGCAAAGCTCATTGACAACATCCTTTCCAAGGCAAGTATATCATATCATCGAAAATCTATTGAACCAATACATAGATTTAAATTTGAGCAAACTTGTTATTCAAGCAAATAAAGGCACAAAGTCAAGTTTAAGCATAGCTCATTACAGGCCCGCATTATAAGTATCATTTGGAGTACAATTACAAAAACCAGCAAATCATAAACTCCCCCTTAACTCTAGCTAGACATCTAATTTCCACATTATCAGCTTGATTGAGAACTCGCTTCATTTGAGTCAGCAGAGTCTGATGTGTAGTCAGAGAGCTCATACTCATCAGCATAATCTCCCCCTGTTTAGTTCAACAACTCAATTAAACCTCAAACTAGAACACAAAATGAGTAAACACGAGAAGGAAGGAACAAAAATTAAGGCAAAAAGTCAAGTTTAAGCATAGCTCACTACAGATCCACATTATAAGTATCAATTGGAGTACAATTACAAAAACCAGCAAATTGTAAACTCCCCCTTAACTCTAGCTGAATAATTAAAAAATAACAAAACATAAACTCCTCCTTAACTCTAGCTAGACATCTAATGTCCACATTATCAGCTTGATTGATAACTCGCTTCATTTGAGTCAGCAGAGTCTGATGTGTAGTTAGAGAGCTCATACTCATCAGCATAATCTCCCCCTGTTTATTTCAACAACTAAATTAAAACTCAAACTAGAACACAGAATGAGTAAACACGAGAAGGAAGGAACATAAATTATACCTTCAATACGGTCCGCACATTCAAGACAGAGAGTGGAGATATTGCGCAAAGACAAAGCTACACGCATAGATCTTTTTGCGATTACTACCAAGTCTAGCATCAAGCTTGTATTCCTGTGGAGCTGGGTCAGGGAGTTCTCCATCAAACAACCGAGGGGTACGTTGGAACTCCAAAACTTGGTAAATCAGACTTGGGAATGGAATAATCTTACTCTCTGCAGGTCCGAGCTACATGTAGAATATGATCAAACACCAACTTCCCAAAGTTGAACTGAACCCGATTGACCAACATATATAGCAACCTAGCCCTCTCCACAGTAACATTAGTGTTGTTCGAAGAGGGCATCCAGTTGAGATAGTAAATCCCATAAAGACAGCCAAGAGTATGAGTAAACATGCTCGGGCGCAGACCTTTCCAAGTGCGGTGTCGACCTCCTGAAAGAAACTTAACCAGAGAAATGTTGCGAATGTCTTGAATGTTGGTTTTACCACCTTTCATAAAAGGAACAACATGTGTGTCAAACACCCGATTGATCATCTGGGGAGAGAACTCAAACAGCTCACCTCGAACATACACGAGGCAATGAGATCATCTCCTAAAGTAACTGCAGACAAATTGGCGTAGAACTCAAAGACCACATCTCTATAGTATGGCACAATCATGTCTTTCTCAATCGTAAGAGAGAGACAATTCATAGATATCGTGTTCCAGATTCGACGAGAAGCCGTAGTTTGGGACACATACCGTTCAAGATAGAATTTACGCCTGTAGAACTGAGCAACACGCTCCTTTGCGGTGTCATCAACATGATGAACAAAGTGAAAGGAGATGGGTTTATGGCGTTAAGGGAACTCTTTGTCTTCAAGGGCCTGAAGATATCGATTGATGCTCTTCCGGTCATTGCCATCATACAGTGGTTTCTTCTCCTTACTCTTACACATTGGTTCAAGTAAGTCAACCACGGGAGCCAATGTGTCTGCAAAATGATGACCACGTGGAACAGGTACAGTCGTTTGAGGAATAACCGAAGAGTAGGGACCAGCACACGAAACAGATTGACCTGCAAGAGAAGTCTCTGGCTTAAGAACAACCGTTGGAGACGTAAGCGGATCTGGCAAGGGGTTCAAATCTGAGCTCATTTCGAACAGTGAGACGAAGTGGCACCTCCATAAATAATTGGAAACGGTTCTTCGCGGGCCTCACGAGCCTTGACCACCGAGCCTTGCGAGTCTTCCCGGGCCGTGTTGTAGGTTGAAGAGGAGTGAGCGGCGGAAGCACGAGGCGCGGGTTGGGGAGGAAGTACCTCTTCAATTGAATCGTCATAGTCATGAAGCTTCAAGCGTTGGCGACGGAGTTGACCACATGTCTTCAATCATGAAGTCACCGAGGAACAAGAAACGCGATGTGGGAATAAGAGAGCCGATGGAGCAGCCAAGAATGGATTGGGGGAAAGACAAAACCTTAGATTTGTATTTGAAGCTCACAAACCAATCAGACCAGAGCGGCGGTTCTGAACCGCCCGGTTTAAAAAAGTGAAAATAAAAGAAAAAATAAATAAATATGTATATATTTTTTAAAATAAAACTAATACTTGTGGGGGTCGGATTCCAACCCTTCAAGATTTATACTTAGATGATAATCTTGAAGTATTTTCCTAGCTGATGAACAGTGTTCAGCCTAGATGAAAATACTAACACTCGGAATTTGCCTAGCTGAAAAAACTTAGTCAAAATCTCCTAGCTGGATTTCTGCCAAGCTGAAATCCATCGCAGCCAGAACTCGCCTAGCTGGATTTCTGCCTAGCTGAAATCTTGCCTAGCTGAGAATGCTTGTACAGAAAATGCCTAGCTGGATTTTTGCCTAGCTGAAAACCCAGCTCGTCAACATTTCCTAGCTGAAATCATGCCTAGCTGAAGTACATATCGCAAACATTTGATGACCAGCTGAAGTGAATGACGACACTTACGATAAAACAACCACGATTTGGCGCGAAGCAACTCGAAAGATCCGACCCAAACTCGATGACACGCGAGACCCGACCCGAGCTGAAGTGGAGCTCGGTTGATCCGACCGGAGCTCCCTCGTGGGCCGACCCGGACGTCTCGACGCAAGATGGGCCGACCTGAACACCACCCGTTGGGCCGAGCTGGCCGATGTGACACATCTTGGGCCGAGCTAAACCTTAATGGGCCAAGCTGGCTGCTGTGACACGTCTTGGGCCGAGCTATTCCTTAATGGACCGAGCTGAACCTTAAGGGGGCGAGCTAGATCTCGCATCATGGCCGAGCTGGATTTATCGTCGCACGATGGGCAAAACTCATGACAGTTAGCCTAACGGTGCAATCGTCGGACAAGATAAATGCGAATCGTGAGCGGATCTAGAAGATAAGGAAGGAAATTGAAGATATATACGATTTTTCTGTATTCTCGCTCAGCTATGGTTTGGTTGTAATTGATATACCTCATATTTTACCGGTTTTTATCATAATAAATATATAATT
>OVAP01007979.1:0-10296 GCA_900406295.1 Aurinia saxatilis
TCTAATTCTCATTTCATCGCTTCTAAATGCATAAAGATTTTTATATATAGTATAGCCCTCAAAAACTTTCTGGTTAAAAAAAGACTTGCCGGAACCGGAGTGGAGTAGATTGTAGTATCTATTCTTATGATGAATATTTCCCTTTGTAGAAAGCAATGCATTTATTGAAGCCATCTGTGTAGAATTTCACTCAACCATTACGTTATTGCAGATTTGTATGAAGCTAATGCTTGACTTCTCAAAAGAGGACAATTTGGTTCCATTCCTTGTTTCCCTGACTAAGCTTGCTTCACGATCTACTCATCTTGCTTCTGAACTGGTATGTTCAATTTTCGCCTACAGTTTATTCACAATCCTGATCCTAATTTGTTTTTTCCGAGAATTAGCGTCTTTGTTAGATGGTTGATTGAAAAATGATGCATCACTTTTACTTTCTTCTTGAGAAAAGAAATCCAACCCTGTTTTATATGTTGGTGCAGGTAATAGTTATTGTGCCATTTCTTGGTGAAGATAAGACCATTCTTGTTCGAGCTGCGGTGTTAAGATGTCTCCACTTTCTCATAAACAGAGGAATGTGCTTCTCTATTTCCCGTGAATGCGAAAACAGAATTTTTACAGGCTTGCTAAAGCAAGCAGAGCTCTCACCAGATATGCAGCTTAAAGCTCTTCAAATTTTTAAAAAGGTACTAAGCCAGATTTTTTTTTTGTTTCTTGCAAGTCTTGTGACAATATTTACTTTTTTCTGACGCAAATGCAGATGCTTGTCTACAAGCTATGCGTGGCTGATTCATCTGAACTACATCAGCTCATAGCTATTGTTGAGAATGCATGTCATTCTCAGATCTTCTCAAGTAGTTGTTTAGCTATCAGTATTATGGTGGATATATGGAAACAAATACTCCGGACAGCAAAAATAAGATCAGTTGAGGTTTCTTCTACATCTCTGCCGCTGCAGCTCGTCTTATTAATCATGGACAGAGTCACCGTTCTGGGAAAGCTATGTTCTAATCCATTTCCGGTTGATTATGCACTAGTTGGTGAGGTTCAAGACCTCTTCAAAGTTCTCCATCCATTAGTTGGAAAACATTCTGAAATGAGGCTGCTAGTTCTTGACAAAATCAGGTTATTACTACAGTATATTGTGAACCTGGCTGATGGGGTAAGCAAGACAGATGGAGCTCATGACCTCCTGCTTAGTGTTATCAATTATAAAGGAAAAAGAGGTACGGTTTTGAGGTCAGAGCTTCTAGCAGCAATACACAAGTTCCTTGTTGTGTTTTTAGAGAATCTCGAGTGTGAAGGTTCTCTTTTGTCTAAAGTTTATGAAAAAGTGAGGCATATCAGCGAGTGTGTACGTTCATGCAGCTTCTTTGATAGCCACACACAGATGATATTTACTCTGCTATTACATTCTCCGATTCTATGGAGTTCTCCTGTGAATGATGCAGATGGAAATTCAGGGGTCTCACGAGTTGCTGATTTATGTAACTACGGAATTATTTGTCTTGAACGTTCAAAGCAGATTTTAATGGAGAGGAACTACTGGCTTGCTTACAGAGCTGGGGTTTACGCAGCACGTTTGGGTGCTTGGGTCATATCTGCTTTGATTTTTGACCAGCTTAAGACCAATGTCCAATCGGATATTAACCGCGTTTGGTTAAAGTCATTAACCTATTTATCTCATGCTGAGGGGAAATTCCAACTGCTTCTCATGTCAAATGATTATCTCAAGTTAGTCAACTGGTTGAGATGTAGAGATTATTTACCAGAACTCACTAAAGATGCCTCTGGTGAGTTTTCTCTCTGCATAGCTCTCGAAGAAGCATATATGAATTTACAATCGTCTCTGGGAATGTTGGGGAATATTATAGCATCAAGTGAAGTGTTCTGTTTCCAAACGTGGTTCTTGGTTTTAAGGACTCAGGTACTGGAAACTCTGGTTGATCTCATCGACCGTCTTGGGCTGTTTAACCGAGATATCTGCAACAAGAAGCAGGAGAAAGAAAAGATCCTGATTGGTTGCAATTCTTTGCAACAGCTTCCTCGAATTTCTGTTCAGCTACAAAAGCTGGCAAAGGAATTTGATATGTTGGGGACGTGTTTTGTTGACATAGACGATGGCAGTTGTAGCATCATCGCAGTACTTTCACTGAGCTGTTCAGTTCTGGCTTTTGCTGCTGGAATTGTTCTTTTCGTTCCTGGTTTTTCTTTTAATGAAGCTTTGGGTCCTTTCACTTCACGAAGTGGTGTATGCTCGAGGCTTGTACAAGATATCGTTCGACGGCTGTCTAAAGTGGACCTTGATATCTGCGAAAAGCTCAACATGCTCCTGAAGGCAAACGAATCAGTAAATTGTTTCCACCTGCAACCGAGGATTCATGTATCGAGAGTCTGTGGCAAGGTGAAAATGCTGCTCTCTATTTGCAGAGATGCTCTTTCATGCATATATGAATTGCAGAATCGGTCAAATTCGATGAATGAAGAGGAGATTATGTCTGAGATTACTAGAAGTTGCAGGAATCTACTTTCACAAGCAATTATGAAATGGATGCAGGTTCCTTTTGGCATTCCAAAATATTTCTTCAACATAAGGTATTCCTAGTGCTAGCGTTTAATTACTTCTATTCAAACAAACTCTTATTAAGTATGATTCTATAGTAAAATGTTTTCTCCATTGTCCTGATCACCGAATCACTGTTGATTTTTAACTTGCCTTGTGCTAATAAGTGAAGTGAGGGTTATGAATATTTCTGTCCATTATTGACTGTTTGCTCTGCTATATTTTCTCTCCTAATATGTTTCCGAATGATTTAATTTTTCAGGCCTTGTGTTGGTGCCGAGCTATTTGCTTGTAGTTCAGAGAGCAGCAAGAGAGCGCCTGATACAATTTCAGTGGAACAAGGGTCTCAACTGTCACTAGATCTTTGTCTTCAGTTGAAAAACATACAACAACCGCGAATCCCTATTCGACCAACCAAACTGTATTGCCTCCTGTATTCTAAATTAGCTTATCACACCTCTACTCAGCACGGTGAAGCCAAAACAAACCAAAATTCTTATTCCCCTTGGAGAGATGAAGATCTGATAGAAATGAGTAACAAGTTGTTCCACCATGCTACAAAGTCAGGTAACAAGCCGGAAGTTTCAGGTGGATTTGATTGGAACGACAATGGTGTTTCCGCGATTGTAGAGTTCGAACCAAATGAGAAAGGACAAGGGTTTTCGAGCTGCTTGCTAGATGTTTTGCGGTTTCCAGTTGGTTCATATCAGATAAAATGGCTTAGCTGTTGCATCGATCAAAATGGTATTTACTCAAATCTTCTACCTCTTAATGGTAAACCTGTGTTTACTGTTAAGAAAGCTTCATGACTAGAAGATTGATGACCCAATTAAAGAGTTTGGGAGCAAGCAAGAAAAGACACAGAGATTAGCTTAACTTAGAGCCAAAATTATATATTTGTTGATTATGTACTGTAATTCAATTGTGGACTTTGATGATCCATGATAGATAATTAAGAAGTACAAAATACATGGGGTCCAGGGAAATGCTAGATTCAGTTATATCCCACCTAACATCATAATTAGTTAATCATTAACGTTTTGTACTAACCGGCAAAGTTTTATTTTGGTGACCAAACATTACTCAAGTGCTGGTCTTGCAAAGTGTTTGTTTAGGATTTCTTTTTGCATTTTTACATATGAATTTCTGTTTTAAAAGTAAAAATATCATGTTAGCGACCACAAACTTGTAAAAACTCATGTAGTCTATTTTTTTTAATTTATTATTGATAGCCAATGTCAAAGTAAAAACGAAGTGCAACTGTTGGGTAGTGCGGAAACATGTTGATGAATCGAGTGCATGGTGTGGTAGAGTTATTGATAATTATCAAGACATGTGAAAATATGGGAAATTATATGATATAGTCTATATCACCAACATTCTCATAAATACTTCTAACTTATAAATTTATTATATATTTATTTCATTTTGGGAGAATAAGGTATACTAATTATTCATTAAAATGATATACTTAATCTAGTCAACGAAAATACAATAGTATTTTTCAGTCAGTTTTTTTAATTTTAATTTATATGAAAGAATTGTGTTGGTCAAAATGAAAAAACAAAGAGTTAGTCAAAATGAAATACTCCCATGTATTTGAATATAATTCCATTTAATGGACAAAAACACAGAAACTTAATTAGTTGTCATATGGAGATTTATTGTCAAGACTACCAAACCATGGGAAAATGAAAAGGAAAATTTCAGGTTATAAACAAACAACAAAATCAAATGAAAATACTCTTAAAATTAAAGTGATTCAAAGAAGAGGAAGAGGCCAAAAGTAAGTTTCATCTCTTCCTTTCTTTCTTTTTTTTATAACATTTTTGTGTAGTAATAATCTTGTAAATTGTAACTTGGCCTTAAGCATTGTTTCTTTGGTTTAAAGATTTTTATTGTATCTAGAATTTGAATTTGTGATCATAAAGATAACTTGGTTAAAACTTTAAATAAATCAGATCTAAACTGTTTGCTATTTGAATTTATTATTGCTGTGGCAATACCAGTGTTGACTATGTATTGAGGTAAAAACAACAAAAATATTTAGTTGGGAAACTATCAATGCATATTAAATTTTGACATCTACTTTCAGATTTTGGCTATGTCATAATATTTTTTTCTTACAGATTTATGAACTTTAATTTGTGCATGACAAATTTCTAGAAACATCGGGCTCAATTAAGTTTATATTTTGTCATTAATTTTCTTTTGTTGCATTACTAATATTTTTTATAATTAGTAATTAGCAAAAAAAATTAATGTTGGAACTTGGAACAAGCTAGAGAAAAATTTTCATTACAAAGGAAAAACGTTACACTATGTTATTACTGTTGAGTTTTTGGTTTTGTAATTAATTAACTTCACGTTACCTACTTACTTTGCACCCATTATTTCCTTATGTTATTTTATTAAAGAACATAATAATTAACCTTGCACATAAATAGGTGGGATTTGGGGACCTAATTAATTGTTTTACCACCAAACATGAATCGATACTAAATTCTTCAATTTTTGCTATGAAAATAAAAGGCCTAATTCATATTTCTGGTGAGAAATCCCAACATTTCATCACATTTGTATTTTTCATCACATTTTTATATACAAAATTTATGTTTTATGTCTTTGTAGAAACATTCCCTCTCTCTACATGTTCATGTAATTTTATTATTTTTATATCTTGTTTCTTTTTTACTAACTTGATTTGCAATATATTCGTCCTTGTTTATAGATTTTGTTGTTAATGTAGTAATTCAAAATGCACTATGTATCTTATTTTCTTCTCTGTTTTACATCCTCAGGCCTCAAATATAACACCATTGGAATCCTAAAGCAGTATTTGGGATTTGAACAATAAAAGAAACTGACAATAATCAAGAGGTACGTTTTTGCAGATTTTCTTGTTCTTTATGTTGCAATTTCATTTTCTGATTTTTGTTGTTGTTAATAAAGTTAGAAAAGAGAAAGAAGAGTGAATGAATAAGTAACTTCAGTTGGAAGAAAAATCCAAAGAATTTAGAGGAAACAACTCTACCAAAAATCTATCCACCACACAAACCTTCCCCAACCAAAACCCCATGACTTGGTTTTATTAGCCTTTTGAACATTCAATATCTAATGTTCACCAATGCATGAATCTAATACCTTTTACACTTTTGTACATCTTTTTGCATTTCCCTCAAACCAAACCAACACATTTATCTCTTAGTCATGATCCCTATAAAAAACAAAGGCACAAATATTTTACTATTTCAAAGAGAGTTTGGTTTCATGGTAAGTTTCATTTGATACAAGAGTTTCGAGTTTTAAGAACATGTAATACGTTATTGCATAAACCGGTACAAAACTAGAGACAAAAAGGGCGATCAAATATGTGTAAGTGAATGCAAAATGTGTGACTCCCAATAGAAAAGACAAAACTTTGTATAATGTTTTCATAGGCAACCTTAGTTAGGCCTTTCTCTTTCCATGTCTTAACAACATACATATATATATAAATGTCTCACCAGCATTTACCTTCAGCCATTCTCCTTTTTGACTCATTGGATCATTATAGGCGAAGAAGCCATGGAGATAAGGAATAGCCAAGTGGTCATGTTGGTGATTACAATGAGTCTAACGGTGAGTCAAGTGGTTTTCGCCGAGCAACACTCGGATGCTTCAACGGCCCGTCATGATCGGCAAATGGCGGAAATGCAAGCCCTTAAAGCTTCATTGGTCCGTCGAAATTTACCTGCTATGGTATCTCCTCCTCCTACCCCTCCTCAGGTATATAACCTTCTCTCAAATAACCAAAAGGCGATCCGAGTTTTTACCACGAGACTAACCACCCGATTGACTTTGTTCAAAGGGTATAGTTTTTTGTTTGATTAGATGAAATGATGCATGATATATACGGTGTAGGCAGTACCTGGTCCGCGAGTGTATCAAGTGATATCATATGGTGCGGATCCCACGGGGAAAGTGGATAGCACAAATGCGATATTAAAAGCAATGGCAGATGCATTTGAAGGTCCAAATCATGGAGTTTTAATGGAAGGTATTAATGATCTTGGAGGAGCAAGAATCGATCTTCAAGGTGGTAGCTACTTAATCAGCAGTCCTCTACGTTTTCCTTCCTCCGGCGCCGGAAATCTCCTCGTAAGTATCTTTCCGATCGATCTCAAGTCAAAACTATATATTAATTTCATTTGTTGAAAGTTTGCATATTGAGTTAGATTTACTTCCGTACGTGTGAAACTAATATTATATTTTGAATTTCATGTCTATGTCACGTGATATGACACTGCATCCATGTGTTAGATTATCAAAAGAAACTTAGTTTAAACGTAAACTTTGATTAAAGACTCTTTATTCTTTAGATTTGGTGAACCAAAGGAAATTTAATTAAAATCATTACTTTTTGTTTGTTTTTCACGAGAATAGAATGATTCTTTTCTTTCTATGCAAAATAAGTTTCTTTCAACCAAATTTTTATAAAGTTTCTTTCGGTTTAAAATTAATAATTTCTTTCTGAGATCTGCTTGCTTTTTTTGTCTGTCTTCATTTGCATTCAAATATTATAAAAAAACAAAAATATCTAAAGCTTCCATCAAAGCTACAACTTTCTATATGCTTTCATTTATATATACATACTTCAATTTTTAGTTAAACTCATTGTTGTTATTATTGTGTGACAGTGTGAGAAAACTCTTTTGAAAAATAAATGTTCCAAAATGAACAATTTCATCTCCTTAAAATCATGTAACAAAAGAATTAAAATCAAGTGATAAAATTTGAAAAAAAGATCATTTGATTCCACATTTTCTTAATTATTACATGTTTTCTCGTTTTGTTAATTTCATTTTTCTATTTAGACATTTTCTTTATGAAGCTAAACCTAATCTTGATGGTTTCGTGTGTAACACGTCAGATAAGCGGAGGAACCCTAAGGGCATCGGCTGATTTTCCAGTGGATAAATACCTAATCGATCTCAGCGACGAATCCTCAAAGCAACCATACATCTACGAATACATAACCCTAAGAGACCTTCTCATCGACTGCAACTACCGAGGCGGAGCAATCGCCGTCATAAACTCTCTCCGGACAAGCATAGACAATTGTTACATCACAAGGTTCGGTGACACAAATGGTATCCTAGTCCAAAAAGGACACGAGACTTATATCCGAAACTCGTTTCTTGGCCAACACATTACCGCCGGTGGAGATAAAGGAGAAAGAAACTTCTCCGGCACCGCCGTGAACTTGATGGGCAATGATAACGCCGTGTCGGACACGGTGATCTTCTCGGCGAGTATTGGTGTTATGATCTCAGGACAGGCGAATTTGTTGTCTGGTGTGCATTGTTATAACAAAGCAACCGGTTTTGGTGGAACCGGAGTTTATTTGAACTTACCCGGTTTAACTCAAAACCGGATTGTGAATTCTTATATGGATTATACCGGTATAGTCGCGGAAGATCCGGTTCAGCTTCAGGTTTCAGGGACTTTCTTCTTGGGAGATGCGTTTATTTTGTTGAAATCAGTATCCGGTACTGTTCGTGGGGTTAATATTGTTGATAATATGTTTTCCGGTTCGAGTACCGGGGTACAAATTGTTCAATTGGACCAAACCAGTAAAGCTTTTTTTTACGTTGAGCAAGTGGTGGTTGACCGGAACAGCGTGAACGGTATGGCTTTGAAATCGACGGTGGCTAAAGGATCGGTTGATGGAAATGGGACGTCGTGGACCGTTGATTTGAACCCGGTTCTGTTGTTTCCGAATTTGGTTAAGCATGTGCAATACACGCTTGTGGCGCGTGAAGGTGGTGTGTTTCCTGTTCACGCGCTGAGGAACGTTTCGGACAATAGAGTTGTTGTGGAGACAAATGGTCCTGTTAATGCAACAGTTTACGTAACAGTTGATCAAGGAGTTTAAATTTTTGCCGTAATTAATAAATTATTACTGGTGGTTTTTGATATTTTTGTAATTTTTTCCTATAAGGAGAGAACAAAATATTTTTTACTACTGGTGAAATAAAAAGGGAAAACTTGGAAATTGTGATTACAGTGGGAAGAGTTTGTTGGTAGATATTTATTAGTTTTTCTTTGAGGAGAAACTAAATTCAGTGCTAATGACTAGTAAACTTTACTATAAGTGATGTTTTTGACCAATAGTGTTTAATGCTTTTTTTATTTCATTACATAGAATCAAATTAAGCAACCTGTTGTAATTAGTTTTCTCTCTGAGAAGAAATTCAATGCAATGACTAGTAAACTTACTAGAATTCATGTATTTTGACATATTGCAGCCAAATGTAAATAATTTCTCTTTAAAGTCAGCAATGAATATTCATCTTAAGAAATTTCCGAAGCTCTTCATTATTTATTTACGTGTTCTTGTGAAAGTAATTTAAGATGTAAATGGAAAGATTAAAAGAAAAATTTGGATTAAGAGCGTTCATTCAGTCCGTTTCATTTTTTTCATGTTTAAATTTTTTACGGTTGAATAGTATGCTAAGAGCGATTTAAGCAGTATCTATATTCAATATCCATTTTATCCGCTTTATTTTGTTTGTTTAATTCATTTGATATGCATTTTCTTAAACCATCTGATAGGATTGAGTTTATATATTCCCACATTTAACCAGTTACAGTAATCTAGTAATCACATATACTGTGATATTCCAATCTGATGATGTTGTAGATTAAAAGCATAGTTTGTGTTGTCTAGTTCGAACTGTTTGGAACAAGGACAATTAAAAATAATTTTACAGATTCGTCCGGATCTAAGATAGATTAAAGATCAAGTTCCAAATTTCTTAAGATTGAAGTTCTAGAAAATAATAATAATTACTCTCTTTATTATGCAACCACTTCATTAGAGTCAAGTACTTTTAACAACAAAGTGGGTGAGAATAAAAGTATTGTATTTCTATAAAATGATGACTAATTTTGGGGAAAAAAACAAACTTTATGACGAATAAAGTCTAAGATTGGTTGTAAACAAAGTCTTAAAACGAATAATTTTCTTTTCTCATGTCATTATTGTATCTTATTGATGACGCTGCAGAAAATAGTGGAACATTAAATCTGCAGTTATGCATAATAATTTTAGGAAACATTATGTTAGTGTTTTTTTTTTTTTTTATGTTATCAACTATTATAATATTATAATACAAAATTTTCTGTTTTCACCCAGATTCAAACCTGAATGCCAAGAAATCATACGGTGGCTTTGGCCACGAGATCAACGGATTCTTGGCAAATTTTATGTTAGTATTAATTAACCGAAAATGATAAAATATAAATTTATATGGTTGTAAAACATTTGCAAAATCACATAATTAATTGGTTAATCTTCCGGTTATTAATTAAATTAGGTCCGTCTCAATGAAAAATAGGGTCATGAGCTAAATGCTAAAATGAGCCATAATATCTAGTTAAAAATTTTTTAAAAATGGATCATATTTAACATGCAAAATATTTGATATGGACCTGTACCCAGTGCAAAAGCACATCTCGCCCACCGTCAGAGCCGGGCCTGCAAATTACTATAAATTGTTTACTTTTTCTAATCAAAAGATATTTACTATTAACTCTAAAAAATTCAATCAATAACAAATCAATTTGCATAATTAAAACGGTAAAACATAACAAAATTCAGTTAACTTTGTAATCACTTGAATAAATCCTTTAAACCCGCTTCATGTGTGGGCAGGAATTCACACACAACCAATAACTTGTCTAACGGATCT
>OVAP01007981.1:0-10294 GCA_900406295.1 Aurinia saxatilis
GGGTTTAAGAAATCTTCTCCCAAAACTCTCTCTAAAGTAGAATAATGCATACGCCTAAACAATGGTGTAGAAAACTATTTATAGGGTCTAGGACGAATTTTAGAATTAGGGAATTAGCATTAAAAAATTAGAGAAAATCTTCATCTCGGTCTTGAGATTTATGGAAAGTGGCTCATTCTCCGTAGGATGTCAATCGACACCATCTCCTGAATTTCCATATTCATTTCGTTTCTTTTTTCGTCTCTTCAAGCTTGTTCCATTTTTTCTCCATAATTCTTCTAGATTATTCCAAAGCTCCAAAACTCGTCCAAGCACCTATAATGACTATTTTGGACTCTAATAATAATAATATAGAACTCTAAAATAAATATAAGAATAGGTTTATTATAATAAAAACCGATAAAATATTAGATATATCAATTCCCCCAGACTTAGCCTTTGCTTGCCCTCAATCAAAACATAAACCAAACTGTGAAAGAGGTTTGAAAATATAAAACTCACCTTTCTTGGAGGATTGAAATGGTCTTAACCAACTTAGTAATCCACACACTTGCTCGACTAATCCAGAATTTGACCGCCTTGTACTTCTCCAAAGTCTTCCTTTGCATCCAAATAAACCTACAGCCTTGTTACGAATTCGACGCCATTTTCATAGCTTGTCTCTTCTTCCGATCCCAATGCATTCGAAAGTTCTAGACTTTCTTCCCACACGATGCTTGACAAACCCACGCTTGAGCAGAAATATTCACTATTCCCCCCAGACTTGAGTAACACTAAGCTTCCTAAAAAAAAATCTTCTTGAGGGACGGAACCAAGCCTTGGTTTAACTGGGCGAGCAAGCAATACTCACTCATGAGTAGAGGAGTTAATAAAAGCTGATTCTATTTGTGACTTCAGCTTTAACTGCAGCTTTCTAAGTCCTTACAAGCGCCTTTTCCTAAGAAAGAGATTTGGAGTACATAGGTTTTGAGATTAAAACAGTAAAATATTAAACCGATTTAATCCACCGAAAAAGATCTGAGACTAAACCGGAACAAGACGCTAAGAAGAAAACCCGAATAGATCGAGTAAGACCAAAAAACGAACATAGTCGGATTTGAAACCGAAATCTAGTTGGAAGTGTTGATCCGAAATATCGGAATAAACTGGAACCAAAAAGAAAGAAAAGCAAAGTACTAGATATTTATAAGTGATCTCGTACGATGCCCGCAGAGCCGGACAGCAGTAGAAACTTGTTCAGAACTTTCGATGTAAATGACGAGAGAGAAAAAGAGAAATTTGTTATTAAGATCAATAGAAAATCACCTAATTTATTCTTTTTTTCTTTTAACCCTAATAATACTTATCTTATTAAGATAAATGAGAAGTACAAAAATAGCGGTCATTACACACGATGACCACAGGCAATACACAAACCATACAAAGTTCCAGAGTCTACACATTAAAACAAAGAAGAATCAACACAAATACACAAAACCAAACGATGCTACTCTAGTTTATTCTATTCATCGCGACAGAATTTGATATTCATTAATTTAAAATAGTTTTATAGTTGTCGACTCCGTGTTTTGAGTTAATTGTCTCTCGCCGGTGTCCGGCTTGCCGGCACCGTGCGATCTGTATATATCTTCTTTTTCTTTTTTTGTTGTCTGTACTTTTGGTTTGCTCCGATTAATTCGGTTTTGTTCTTACGGCCTTTTCCGGTCAAAAATCCGATCTAGATTCGGTTTTTGTTTTGCACCTTCTGTTCTTATAAAGCTCACTCATTAGATTGGGGTAAGCTTATCCCGGTTAAAACACTCCCCTTCCTTCTTTGCTTAACCTTTATTTCTGTAAGAGTAAATCTTAACCCATTGTTATAAGGGTCAAAGTTTCTTTCAGCTGTAGAGTTTAAGTTTTTTAGATAGTTTAATTGGATGATGTTGATTTAGAGTTTGTTGTCGAGATGTATAACTTCTCTAAGAGTTGTCTAGTTAAACTATCTAAGGGGTTGATTTAGTTGGTTGTGGGAGCTTTGCCGGCGATTAAAGAAGGTTAAGAAGAGAAAACAAGAGGAGGCTGTTTCAGGGTGGCGGAGTACGCGAGAAGAAAGAGGAGGCTGTTTCAGGATGTGAACCTTAAGTTGCCACGTAGCCCTGAAGAAAATCAGTTTACAAATTGCTTTGCTACACATCATTAGTTGGGTTTTAATTGTAGTAACATTTATAATGGGCTTTACTTGATGTAACAATCAATTTGTAGAATTGGGCCCTCTTTGTAATTTCTTCTTTTGGCCGAGAAAAAAAAAAAAAAAAGAGTTAATTGTCCATTTATTATATAGTTTGGACTGATTATTAGTGGCGACATATGTAGACAATCGGCTTAAAGAATATCTAGTTTTTTTGGATTATTATTATACTATAAAAGCGGAACCATAGGGATTCTTGAACCAAATTATAAATCTGTGGTTCCACAAATCTTCCAACACGAGTCAAGCACAGTGACATATACATATAGAGATATTTTGTAACAAGTTATGTGGACCATACAATAATATACAGACGGCGTAACCATAAAAAGAGTACGTGAACACTTTAAATTATTGTTGAGACTTGAGACCGTCCTAATAAAGCTCCCATTCAAAACTGATATTGAATATATACCGTCCGATAAAGTCTATCTCATCGAACGACGGTCTACTGTATGCCTTTACTCAGGGTAATCTGGTACAATCAGCCTTAGCAAACCCCACTCTCCTATTGGTGACATCAAACTCAACCCATAGATTTTGCTGATGAACGTTCCCGATTATATTGCTAGCTGCTCCAAGCATGCTGGAGCGTCCAATGCCAAGACAATGAACCCCACCAGGTACGTTAACGAGAAGCCTCTCTTTGGGAACGAGGATCTCAGCCCCTCTAGTAAACTCAAAGACGAGATCCCCTATCGAGCGTTGGATCTCCAAGGGGTTTCCAGCGAAACACATGTCAGCTGTCTCACCGTACACGTAGCCTTTCTTGAGTTTGGGCCCCACGAGTCTCACAATGTGTTCCCTCACTTTATCGTAAGCCGCGTCCACTAAATGAGTAAACTCGGATCCTGAATCAACCATGGTTTGACCCGATCCGCCCGCGTCGGGCCTAAAAACCGAACCGGAGATGTTAAGCCTTTTGCCCCCGATTCGGATGCCAAGCATGGGTAGAGTGTAAGCGAGAGGGTCGAGATTGGGCATGCGTTGACTCTCGGGAAAAGTCAAGAGGGAGACGTATTTAAAGGCGTGGGAATTCGGGTTTTCACCGAGGTAAAAGGAACCGGTCGGAGATGGACCGGAGCGGGGAGGGATGCAGTAGGAGAATTTAGAAACCTTAGCTTGAGAGACGAAGGAGAGACGACCACGATTCAACCCCAAAATACCCCTATCATCAGAAGAAGCAGTAGCGCAGCCGAGAATGAGAGGAGTAGCAGAGAAGGTGAATCTTTCTTTGACGAGATTACCCTCGGCGAAAGTCCCGTCGGCGTAGAAGTAGGAGTAGTGACAGAGACGGTTGGAGTCGCAGGAGGTTGGAAGGGTGAAATCGGGAATACGAGGTTTACAGAGAGGATGAGAGCAGGGGAGGTCGGAGAAGGAGGAAGAGAGGAAGGGGTCGAAGGAGGTTGTGGGCTTTTTGCGGTGACACTGGATCCACGACAGTTGGCTGCCGGTGTCGAGAACCATGGGTTGGGCTTGTGGTGGGGTTCCGATAGGGAGAGAGACGACCAAAGCCATTGAGTATTTGAACTTTGATCGGAAGGTGAACGGAGATGGGTTTCGGCGGGAGAGGAGGGAGGCGTCTAATTTCGCGGTGGTGGTGGAGACTGGGAGAGATGTGAGCGGGAGGTGAAGAGAAACAGACGATGACAGAGAAGCGTAGTTGCAGAGGAAGATGAAGACGTTGAAGAAGAAGAAAGGTTTCAGATTTTGAGACATTTTTTTGTTTTGTTTTGTTTTGTTTTTCTACTGTAAGATAGATAGATGTGAGGATCATGAAAGCTGAGTGGTATATATATATATATAGAGAGAGAGAGAGACTGACAGTTCGGAGTTATGTGACTCACCACACTCACCTTTGACTACCATACCATTCTGCTTAAAATAAGATATTTCTATTGGCTTTTTTTAGTCTTTTACGAGTTGAGGAGGAAGAGATTCACAACTTTTGTTACGCTAATTTACTGTTCCTGTACGCTTTACAGCTTGTTTTGTTATCTAAGACTAATAAATTTGGACGCTTGTTTATCTTTACATTTCGATGAGTTGTTTCGAGTTGACAAAAACATCACTTTTTTTTTTCTCTCGATTTTATTCATATTAACCAAAACACAGTCCAAAGTCGGAGACACAACACTATGGTCCCGAAGTCCAAACGTAGAGTACAAACTAAAACCAGAAAAATAAACAAACAAACACAAAGTACAAACTAAAACCTGAATTGTAAACAAAAAAACACACCACAACTTAAGCTAAATTGAACTCAAATTTAATACGATAAACTGAACCATGATTAAAAGGCAACGAAGATGAATGAAAACATCTTGGGTCCATCGCACTCCAACGATGGAGAGAGCAGAGCAAATCGTCAAGCGGCAGGAAAACCCGGGAGAGCTAGGCAAGTGGAAACAGCTACAGACCAACGAACCGATAAACGTCTACCAACCTCTTTTTACTGCTTCTTCAAGGTAGAGGAAGCCACTGAGGAGCATCCATCAATCAGATCTTTATTGAAGAGAGGAATCTGCAACACCAACAAAGGAAAGCCTAAACCAACTCCTAACTAAGCTTAAACGAAAGCCTTAATCTAAGGTTCAACATATCATATACCATCAAAGTTAAATAGAGCAAAGAGGGGTTTTGCATGTCCACCACAGGACTAGAACAAGAAAAAAGGAATTAAATCGAGAGAATAGTCGGAATCAACAAGATAGTCGGTCCGGAGAGGCCCGGTACTAGCTTTGAAAACGAGAAGACCATTAGAAGGAATCACAAATCTATTTCCGGATCTATTCAAGATCTAGAACAGATTCGACTTTCCATGATTCTTAGATTCCGATCAACTCTCTCAAACTGATATCCCACAAAGCCGAGAAAGAAAACAAAGAAAAGGAGAAGAGTCCGACCGGTGTTGGTAGTCAAAACCACCGTACACGGGCTGGAAAAAACAGCCAAACGAAGATTTCTCTCTCTACAAGGTAAAGTAAGAGAGAAGGAGGACAAAAACATCACATTTTGTGCCCCTACTACCTGTATGTTAAATATTTACTAAACACAAATCAGTTATCATATTGCATGTAAAATCATTTAAATGGTTTTGGCCGTTTCAGTATTGGTGTTTTTTTCTGTTTTGGATCCGTTTCAAATATAAACTAACACATTCTTATGTTTTAAATCAGATTAAGACTCCATTTGTTTTTTTTTTTTTTTCTCTTCGGCTTGAATTTAATCTCCATTTTTCAGATATACTAAAAATATTATGTTTCTTTAGGTACTACAAATTCAACATGTTATTTGGATGGAGGTTTTCCGATTCGGCTTGGATGCATCAGTTTAGTTTGTCTTGATTCTAACATTCCTTAACTTTATAGTATTAGTATATTAAGTTAATGGATGATGTTAGGTAAGCACTTCCTCAAGATTGTATCTACGAAAATAAATTAAGAGATTTATATGATTATTTATATAATTTTAGGAGAAGCTGATTCCTGAAACTTGTAAGATGTGGACGCATCTGACACGGTTGGTGTACATGGGAAACACGACAAACGATATTGAGGCGAAAGCAATCTTAAGCTTCGAACGCGTTTTCTCTTAAATTTGAGACAATGATTTCTGTTTTCTTTCTCTTTCAGATTTTCTCTCTCTTTTTATGCCTTACATTTCAGATTTATGATCATTTTTTCTAATATTTTTGTTACTTACATCTTCATGTTATGTCTTAATTCTATTATGAGAATTTGGCAATACTACCCAAAAAAAAAAAAAAAAAGTAATTCACCATATATAATCAAGACTATAATATTTTATTTTCTTTTTTCTTTTTCTTTGAACAAATCTTAAAGCACGGTAATTCAACACATTCTCAAAAATAAAAATCAGTAATATCCTCAGTCTGAGGTAATTTAGTAACATCCTCATACCGAAATAATTTGATAATATCCGGATATTAAAGTAATGTGATAAAAACCTTATACAGAGGTAAGCTCCATGAAACTATAACCTTCAATACAAATTAAGTATTTGGGAGGAGAAAAATTACCAAGAGAGGTAAGGGTGTGATGTGGTCATCAAACCAATAACTAAACCGGAACTCCATCAAAAGTGCCACATAAGTCACATAGAACTCGACAAAGACACATATGCCTTTCTTGAAGCATACCGACTCAACCAGGGAGATTTAAAACATAAAAATGCATGAAAAATATTCTCAGCTCACCTAGAGAATTCCAAGAATTTGAATCAACACAAATGGAGATCAAACGAAGGAGATATTCAGCTTACAAATCGGGTGTTTCTACATTTATCCTATTTGGACACGTGTGCACTGTTTGGAGGATCATGACCAAACCAGAAGCTATTAGGCACTAAACTAAGGCCCTCTTCGTTTGACAATCGCTAACGATAGCGATCCGCGATTGCGATTACATACTGCTCGTTTATCAATCGCAGGACATGTGATCAGTCGCAACAATTAAACGCAACGATCAGCGATTTCGATTTTCAATCGCTGAGAGTTTTCGGCGATGCGATTTTTTTCTTCTGCGATTAGTCACTACGATCAATCGCGCGACTGGCAAACGAACAAGAAGTATCAAACGCGAGTCGCAGCCTCAATCGTTAGTCGCAGCCGCAATCACTACCGACTGTTAAACAAACAGGGCCTAAATTGTTCTAGATTCTTGACTCAAAAGAGGTCTCATAAAATTGGATTCACAACCTTATGGGTTTGAATGTCGAAGTTATGAATTTTTTTGAATTCGAAGACTCTCGGCTTGCCTTATCTAGCACCTTACGTGTGTGAGAGACTCCAAACATATCTTTGGCAACCCGGAGATATTCTCATTTAACTAGAAGCTCTATATGACGTGGGTAACTCTACCAAGTAAACAAGATCAAGTGGCGATACACATGGATCGACTTTCCTTATTTGGACCTAAGCACATTCAAGATGTTCACATTTGGGGTCATAACTCTCCAACGGCTGTTTCAAGATTAAAAGGACTTTCATGGTTGGCTCAGCAGTATCTAGATAGCTTTATTTAGGCTTGTGATATTAGAGTTCTTATGATTTTGATTTATTGTTCCTTGTATTCTTCGATTGTTACTTTCAATAATACTGATCCAAATGATTAAAAAAACTCCCCAACGGCTATATTTTGCCACAACCACGACTTGAGAAAGGATTCAACGAATATGGGTGTCCCTTCACATCATTCCTTCATGCCAAAGCTCTCAAGACTCAAGTGCACTCCAAGTTTCCGTATTTTGCCCGATTGGCTCATTATGACCCAACAGCTAGTTTTGCATTTATGTTTAGATTCTTTTCTAGTTTTATACCCTTAAGAATATGTACTATAGCACTATAAGGTCTCTCATCTATTTCACTGGAAAGCAACCCTTGATTATTGAAAGTAATAGAAATTGTTTTCTCTTTTCACAAAGTTTAGAGTTTCTTTGTGTTGCTTGTTCTTTAGTCTTAAGTGTGTGATTCACTTAAAACTATTGAAACCTACAGCTAAGGCTTGTTGAGTGATTTAACATCCTTGTTCGTTCCACTTATTGAGCGAGTCAATCTTCTATCATAATCTCCGTCTCAACTTCATCCCACCTTCCGCATCCTTAAGATTGGAATCTTTTGATCATTGAGTAATCTTAAGTTGGAGTGATTTCAATCTTATATCAAGGTTTGAGAGAGTTGGTGTGAAGGAGGCTGGAGGCATCGATGGTGTTGGGTGATGCAGGCGGTGTGGGTGTAAACAGTGAGTAAGGTGGGGAATATAACCATTGTCGAAATTGGTGGTAGCTCAGACCGTGTGTATGAGGGGATGCAGCGGTGGTTGGTGTGGTGGGTTTAAGCCGAGGGTACATAGGAGGAGATGGCCTTGAGGGGGGGGGTGGTAGAGATGTGCAAGATCGGAAACTGAGAGAGAGAGAGAGAGAGAGAGAGAGAGAGAGAGAGAGAGAGAGAGAGAGAGAGAGAGAGAGNNNNGAGCCATGGCAGATAAAATAAGTGAAGTTGGATCGTTAGAGCTTCATGGAGGCAAGGGTAAGAGTTTCAGAGAGAGGGAAGAGTTACCATGGTGGGAAACCAGCAACGGTTAAGGCGATGTTGCAGGTGACCGTTTCCGGCAGCGGGAAGGGAGAAGGTCTGGCATCCTCATGACTGTGAGGATGGGGGGGGGGGGAAGGGAAAGAGGGGAGTGTCATGGGGACCATGGCCATNGAGAGTGTCATGGTGACCATGGCCATGCCGGAGGGATCTCGCCAAAACCATTTGAACCTTGAACCAGAGACCGTTTTTATTTAGGGCGAACTCTTTTTTTTTGCTCTGAATCAGTTATTGACTATGATATTTTCTATATGCACAATCCCTCTTATGATTATTTCCGAAGTAACTTAAGTAATTTTTGCTGATGTATCAATCTCTCAGCAAAAGTTAGTGTAAAATATAAGGTGATTTACTAGAATATGGCCAATTTGTTGAAAAATGACTAGTTTGATGCAGATCTTTTGTTAATTACTAGTTTAGATTCACATGCCCATAGTACCATTCGCAGAAAATATATTTACATAAATGCCATTATTTTAAAATGCCATTATTTTAAAATGCCACTATTTTAAAATATCACATCATCAAACAAATTTGTTACAAGACAAGACATATTTATTTGAACTCTGAAAGATTTATTTGAACATTGGCAGATTTATTTGAAAATTTAATCTCCCGAAAATAAGTCTATCGTGGTCTGATGAAATATTTTTATTCGATCATAGAGTTATTTTTGTTAATTGATTTATTTAAGTAAGTCTATAACATGACACGACAGATTTGTTTGGTTCAATAGATTTATGTCTTAAGTTGGTACAGTTTGTTTTACTTGATAGATTTATTTAATAAGTCTGTGACATGACACAACAGATTTCTTTAAGGTTGATAGAGTTGTTTTTTGGTTGACAGACTTATTTCATCTATCGACAGACTTAACACTTCTCATGGTCACAAACTTGTTGTTTTCGGGCTCTGTGACAATAGATATTTACACAAGTATGCTACTGAAGCAGACTAATAAATATGGACGTTCTGACAGATTTTTGGGCAATGGTGACAGATTTATTTACGTTCATAGACTTTCCAATAAATTTGTTACCCATCCAAGAATCTGTGATTAAATGTGACAAAGTTTGACCTAATTTTTTTAGTTTTTCTGAATTTTAACCTAAATATAAGGTGAAAAATAACTAAACTTATCTCCTAAAACTCATGAGCAGCCAGATAAAATGACGGAATTTCGGCCAATTAGTCTCTGCAATGTGGGGTACAAGATCATTTCCAAGGTATTGTGTGAACGATTAAAGCTAATATTGTCCCTTATAGTATCGGAAACTCAATCGGCCTTCGTAGCTGGCCGACTTATCTCGGATAATATTTTGATCGCCCAAGAAATGTTCCATGGACTACGTAATAATAAGTCATGCAGTGATAAATTTATTTCTATTAAAACTGATATGAGTAAGGCTTATGATCGGGTAGAATGGTCTTTTATTGAACACCTACTACGGAAATTAGGCTTCTCGGAAAAATGGACATCTTGGTTAATGTGGTGCATTACATCGGTTACCTATAAGATTTTGATCAACGGTGAGGCAAAGGGTAATATTATACCACGGAGGGGCTTGAGACAGGGTGATCCTTTATCTCCGTATCTGTTCATTTTATGCACAGAAGTCTTGATAGCGAATATCAAGAAGGCGGAACAATCCAATCTCTTAACAGGAATTAAAGTTGCGACTAAAGCTCCAGTTATCACTCATCTTTTGTTTGCCGATGATAGCCTCTTTTTTTGTAAGGCCACAAATGACCAATGTTTGGCTATCATGGATATTTTACGTCGGTATGAAGCCGGGTCGGGTCAAAAAATAAATCTCGATAAATCATCGGTTCAGTTCGGACATAAGGTAAAAGTGCCCCTCCGGACTGAACTTCACCAGGTCCTAGGTATTACAAATGTCGGGGGAATGGGGACTTATTTGGGTTTACCAGAGAGCTTAGGTGGATCGAAGTGC
>OVAP01007982.1:0-10293 GCA_900406295.1 Aurinia saxatilis
ATATTTAGTATTATATTTCGTGTTGTGCAAGCAAAGGTTGGGTTTTTACAATCCTCCTCTTCTTCTTCTAGTTCTTGTCCTAGAGGCAGAACGTGAAATTTTAGGGCTTTGAGTTCTCGAGCACGTGGAATTATCCCTCCTATAATGGGCCTAATGTAGCTTAACGGGCCTCCATCTGTTTTATGAGTCCAGTCTGCATATTTTTAGTTTATGCTTTGTTGTTTAACTAGTTTGCATATTATTACTGATTAGTGATGAGAAGTTTTAGTCTACTAGCTAGTAGAATTCAGACATGTAGCTGGTTTAAAACCAATTGGGTGAGTATTGTCGGAGTCAATCATAGAAACTATAAAGTATCTCAATGCTCCAATTTTCTTATAACATTGAGTTAGTAGTGGACTCTTAGATCGATGTTAGTTGTTTTGGACATCTCAATCTGTAAGTTTTGTATGAGTTTTTATTTATCTGTGAATGAAACTAGTTGACGATTAAAAAAAAATTTAATATGAAGAAAAATGATAGTACGGCATATTTTTCGGATTCAAACTTCTGAATTTATTCTTTTAAGTAATTTAGTTGTTAAGAAAATGCTTATACAACATTTATATTTCATGTCAATAGCGTTGGTAAGAACTATACGTAGTCCATAATTTTTAAGTGAAGTTTGAACTTAATGCAGTAAACGGACTGCTTCTAAGACCGTCTGAAACTATTTATAGGTTGTGTTTAAATTTTTTATTAAAAATATATATAGTGTTTAAAAAGTTGAAATATTATGTCTCCTAGTTTATAAAAATATTATTCTGTGCAAAATTTTATAATTAAGAATATATTCAATATTTTCGTACTAAAAAAAAAAGACTTAGACTATGTTTGACAATTCATATATAAGACTTTGAGTGCATAAACATAGAGGCAAAGTACTCATACCATGCATTTTCCATGAATTCATATTGCTCCTTATTGTAAGGAAACCAATTATCACACAGGAATATTATACATACAACCATGACTACGATACATTTTAGACACATCACACATACATACATGATTACATAAATATACAATTAGACACACACAAGGAGAAATACATAAAGAAAATGTCTAAACCACCTCTCCAAGAACTTCCTTACTTTAAATTTTTTCACTCTTCTGATTTGATCTCTACTTGTTCATAAGATAAACGAGAAGGATAGATTTTATTAAAACTCCTAGTTCCGGTGTTAACAGAGGATCCAACCGCGAAATTATTACGAGCTTCTTCTTGTCTCTCCTTTTCCATCTTCTTCATCTTCTCCTTTTGCTTCTCCTGCATAACTTGTAGGTGTGCGTAACTTGCTCCAATGGATGACATTTTTTTGTTGTTGGTGGTGGTTAGTGTTTAATTAAGAAATAATTGTTGTGACTTGTGAGAATGAATATGTAGTTATGAGTTTAGAAGTGAAGGTTGAGTTTGGTGTTAGAGTTCCTATTTATAGAGGCAAAACTAGCCTTGCCATATTTTATGTATTGTCCTTCTTTTAATTAGTTTATATTATATATTAGATGAGATTTATTGGCTTTTTGGTCCATAGTATTCATATGTAAGGAATTGACCTTTGACAATGCACACAAATATATGTTTTAAAACTATAAAATGAAATATTATTTTTTAATTGGTTGAGCTGATAGATTACATAAATGATGCTCAAGAAAATAATATATACCTTAAGAAATTTAAAGAAATAGCTATGTCAATTAATTTTCATAGCTAATGATTGTTGTATGGATTGAGATTAATGTACAATTTATTCTTTATATATTATTTTTAACGTTGCTAAAGTTATGGAATATATAGTTTATTAGATTGGTCGGTGACTGTAATCTAGACATTTGTTTTTATGTTAATATGTAAAAATAAAATAAAGTTATTGGTTATTTAATGTCTATAACCAAGAAAGTCTAGTTAGTATACATGTAACACATCAATATTATAGAATCTATACTACCTTGAGGAAGAGGTTGTACATTAAAACTTCTCTTAGCATATGAATTAAGATGATAATGTATTTTACTCTTGAGTGAGAACATGCATCAATTTTTTAAGAAAATAAAAAATATATAAAAGCTTGATGTCTTAAAACATCGTGTCATTTAAAAACTTGATGCCTTAAAACCATCAATGATTAAATGGCTTAAACTATGGGAGAGTGGGTCATCCAAAAGTTAAAATATACTTAAATTGTATAAATCATCGTTAAGAAATTCGTTAATTGGAAGGGAGGTGCTCATTAATTTGTGGGTTTCACTTTAAGGGCGGCTCTTAAACTACCCGGCATAAACTATGGTCGATAATTTTAACATTTTTTGTAAAATATTAATATTCACATCTTTGCATGGTTCGCTTTTTTCTATCAATTTCAACTATAACTTTTTTAATGATGCATATACCAGTTATAATAATATCCCAAACCTTTTATGTTTTATATTTGATATATAAATTAACAGCTTAGATCACACTAATTTCCTATTAATGTTAACATATATATATGTATGTATATATTATTAACTGTATAAATTCAGCAATAGCTAAACCATGTGTTTTCAGTAAATTACGGATCCTAAACTATAAAATATTAATCTTCGAAAGAGATTACATGACACTATTTTAACAATTCAATGCAATTAGTAAAATACTTAGCTTTCAGTTTAAGGGCGGCTATAAGATTAGTTGAGTGGCATTACGTAACCAATAAGTTAACATTTGGTAAAAAAAGATAGAATTGATATTCTTGCATGGCTTTTTTAACAAAGTAATCCACTACTAAGTTTGGAATTACTTTCACACCAACAAAAACTTAAGTTTGGAATTATATATTTTCGTAGTTAATTTTGTCGATCGTATATTGAACACAACAAGAGTAAAACAAAGATTTAAGTACTTATAAAGGTCATCAACATGGGGTTTAAAATTTAGTTAAGTCGACACTTTGTAAATTTATTACTTCAACAAGCAAATAATAACATTATCTTTCTCTCTTGGGAGAAAAGATAACATTTCTCCTTCAAAAAGCAAGACTTAAATATGTAGAATGATATACTTTCAAACATTTTAAGATTTAAAAATTTGAATTTGGGAAATTAAATTAATATTCACCTATGTGTAAATAATATATATACCCCTCGTAACAGAATCATATTCTATAATATATTTCAGAAAAGCAGATAATTTATATTTACCACATCAATCATGTCTTACATGTATGCATTTATGTGTATATACATTAGACCATGTACACCTACAGAAACTAAATTTTCTTATTAAGGGTTTTTTTTTTTTGGGTTTATATATTAAAGCAGAAACATATGTCTACATCTAATATATATGTATATGTATGTATGCACTAATTTGGTGTGTTATTGGTAACCTTTTCATCAAAGCACATATATATGTTTTATTAGAACATTATATAACTCCTTTTTTCTAAATTTTAAAAAGCAAGTCAAATTTCACATTAAACAATAATAAATTGGACTCCAACTAGTTGGCCACTAATCTCTTATCCCCATCTATGTACTCATTAGTTATAAGTAAAATAGTTATAAGTTTAGATGATTAGACTCCTAATTTTAAAAGGATGTATTTTAACTACATATATTATGATCTATTCTAGCTATTGAAAGATCAGTAGGAACATATTCACTTATATATATTCTTAAAAAACCAAGTGTAAATTCATGTATGATAATACATTAATGTATCCATGCTAGTGCTAAATGCTAATAAGGATCATTCATTATCTAATATAGGAGAGATTAGTATAATTAGCACCAAACGCTAGCTAGTAATTAGCTCCAAAATATTGTAAAGGAAAATTAAAGTTGAAATGCTTTAAGGAGAGGGCACACGCCTTTTCACAAACATTTTTTGTGGTTTTCATTATTATTTCTACATTTGGTATATCATTTGACTAACTCGAGAAACGAGTGAGACATTAGTGGACTGACTTTAGTCATTGGTTCATGTGGGTTTTTCATTTTCATGTATGCTTGGTAATGGACAGCCCTTGAAACTCCACTCTCAAAATTCACATTGGTGATTAATTAATAAATCACGCATTAATATGTATTACTATTTTTTTTGGAATGAAGAATTTTAGAAGAATTCAAAGGTTAAATGAATCTATGCTCGAATTAACATCATGACTTATTCTAATCAGAAATGTCAAACTTATACTTACAGCCGACTATATTCAACCGATTTTTCTTATAAAATTCATTAGGTTATTTAGTTTATGTTTTAGCGTTAATCTTCAAGATTCATTAGCTTAACTAGGATTCAAATCCTTCTTTTTAAATTAAGTAATAGATCTATAACAATTATTTTTGTTTGTGGTCCATGAAATTTGAAAGTTGACTCTAATAATAATTCATAATAAATAATAAATTGTATATATATATTGTCTCTAGCAGTGAATCATTAAGTCGTAAACAAAGAAATTTCATAATTCTTATATGTGGCGTCTAGATCTTGAATTCAATAATAGAGTTAACTAAACTAATCAATATTTGAGGTGAAATTTTGTTGGTTATGTCGTTTATATTATTGGTATTAAATATAATGTTGGAGCCAATAACAAGAACGTTGGGGACAATCTGTCTCATACTTCTCCCTAAAAGCCAATCCAAGAAAATAAACCACATTCTTCTGTTTTTTTTTTCTCTTCTTGGCTTCTTCTTAATGCCTTAGAGTCTTAGGTATTTCGCATGTGCTTAACCCAATCATTCATGCCAAATCAAAACTAAATGAAGTTCATAATTTTACTAGACTATTGGTTATCTAATGATAAAATAAAGGTTCTTCAAATTAAACCCCGCTAATATTTATCACTATATGTGTTTTTGCGGATTCACCAATAATTAAAAGATATGTTTATGAAATTCAGAAGTCGATTAAAGAACTGAATCATCCATTCCACATCAAAACAAAATGAAGTTCATAATTTTAGTAGACCATTGATTACCTATTAATAAAATAAAGGTTATTAAAATTAAACTTCAAAAAAACAAAAATTGTCTGAGCCCGGGTTCGAACCGGGGACCTCTAGTGTGTGAGACTAGCGTGATAACCGACTACACCACCCAGNTTAACTAATCATGTTACTAAATATCTATATATCTATTTGTACAATAACATGAAAAAGTAATAAATCATTTTATTAGAAAATTATCCTTTGTGATGATTCATTCTTTTTTGCATTATTGAAGATCAATTAACGTTTTTCATTGCTATATAATAAAATTAGATTAAACATCTTTTTCGCCTCAGATAAAAGCTCCCATAATAATTTACAAGGATAAAAAAAAAAAAAAAAAAACTATATACAAGGACAACCTTGTTTTGGTTGTGTTTTGTTGCTTGGTGTATACATGAAGAAGGGACAAAACTGTTACCAGTCTAGTGTAATGTTCCTTTCAATGTAAAGCTTATCAATATACTCTATGATCGGTCGTGACGCATCCATATACCTTCTCATATTCTTCTCAACAGATTGATCTGTTTCGTTGAGTCGTAACAAAAGTTGATCCCTCGTAGGAAGTGTATACATTCCAGCATAAACCGCGGTTCTAACAGCCCATGTATGGAACGGTGCACATACTTCTGTATAAGCCGTTGTCGCGGCATCTTTCAAAGAATACTCATTTGTCTTCAAGAATTGTTCGAAGATGGCTCGGATTAGGTCTAATCCTTGTCTTACGCGTCTTAGGTTACGTGAATGGCTTCCCGGTGTTTTCACCGTCTCTTTCTCCACGTCTAGATCAAGAATGTTTTGTAACGTGTTGAATTTTTGCGAGGCTTCAACCAAATTCTTAACCTTGGCTATGTATTCCATTTCCGCAAATTTGAAGGCGAATCCTAGGCAGTTGAAGAGAATAGAGACGTGAGTGCATGCATTACAGAAATCATCAAGTCTTAGTCCGTCTTCTTGTTTTTTTCCCTCCTCGTTTGATCCATCTTGAGATCGCGGTGTTAGCAAACCCGCCAGATCTTCAAACGCCTCTGTGATTACAGACAGAGGCGTATTGATTCTGGCGGGTGCTGTAACGCATTCAGCATCTTCAAACATGTCTTCTTCTTCCTCCTCTTCCTCCATTTTTTTCCCTCTCACCTTCTCCTCCTCCTCCTTCTTATATAACTTCGCCACGATTGCTGAAATTTTGAAAACTCTGTTTGAATTGTTAGAGGAAACTTACAAGAAAATAATGAAAACTTAGACGTGTTATGGTTCACAAAGACTTTATGCAACACTTACGGGGTCAACAATCAATCTAACGTCCTTTATAATGGAAAAGGCTACTATATAAAGAATGGCTATAAATGCTTGCAAGCTATTTTGGTTAGAGAAAAAAAATCTATAGTAGTATTGGAAATTTAATTAAAACAATGAAAGTCCACATATATACAATTCCTTGAAGATATTTTTCTATATTTTGTCATTTTTATATATACATAAGCTAGTCAAATTTCATTAAAACATTGAAAGTCCACATACAACTCCTTAAATACTTGTCTATATGTTTGTCATTTTTGTATATACATAAATTACTCAAATGTCATTGCTGTTTCCATTCAAAGTTGTAAATAATTTTGGTGGATAGAGTAAATATTCTAGCCAAATTTTACACTAAAACTGCTTATGTTCAATAATCAATATAAACAAGTTTGGAAACTAAATAATTGTGTGATTATTCTTTTAAATTTGATTATATATCTTATAATATATAGAGAAGGATTTATGTTTGAAAAAAACATGGAAAATAAGTAACTGTATGATTATTGTTATGTAATATCTTAACATCAGCAGACCAATAAAACATATTTAGTTAAAATGTATTTAGTCAAATTTGATCTTAGAGATGTATTGTAAGAAAATGTAATTAGTTCTTGGCTCAAATTCGATTTTTTAGCAAAGGTGTCAAAATTAAACTTGGCCTCAGCTTAAAAATCACACCAAACATAAGTATAATCCTCATGGTCGGTATCTTGTTGACACAGAAGTTTCTTTTAATGTATCCCACACCTACACAAGAACATATCAAGTTTAAGTTAAATGTTATCTAGATGATCAATTTCAAAATTATTTTTCTTAATCTCTAACTCACATCTAGCTTTGCTTCTGTGCCACCCATAGCTAGTAAGAAGGGACTATCCGCGGAGAATGAAACCGAGAAAACTTCACCCTGCAAACAAGTATATCAAGTGTGTTATATGGATTTCGCAAAAACATACTTGAACTAGAAATTAATTAGTTACTTTGTTGATTATTGATGCTGTCTTACAATTTTTGGCTTGTGTGTAACAATGCATGAAGGTTTATTGTTTGAAAGATCCCAAAGTTTTACACTTTTGTCTTTAGATCCTGTAGCCAAAAGCTGCACAACATATCACAAAAATCAAGAACTAAGCCTAATAACTATGTAATAGGCTCAAGAAACAAAGGAATGAAACAGAGTAATGAAACAGAGTAAAGAAACAGAGTATGTAAGTACATTAGGTGCAGAAACGTTGTATGAAATGGTGGAGACTTCTTTATCATGAGCATAGAAAGTGAAGCTTGTCTTTAAATTAGAAGCCCGGATATCGAAACCCTTCACAGTTCCGTCGTTGAGACTCACCTAAAGATGGAACCAAACGAAAAAACTGAGTTATACAAGGAACTGAAAACAGAAATTTCTATGAAAAGAGCAAGAGAAAGTACCACAAAGAAGTGTTCACTATGTGGATCCCAAGCTAATTTTTCGACTTTCGACAAAACGGACCATGTCAAACCCGAGTCTGAAGGGTTCCTTCCATCTTTCTGCAACATAACATATTCACAACTCAAGAGTTGTGTATGAAAATTTAAACATATGAATGACATAAAAACAATAGTTACCAATACAACAGTATGATCAAACGATCCACTGAGAAGTACTTGAGGAGAAAAATGGTTCCAAGCAACCGCATGAACCTGTGACCAAAAACACAATCAAAACCATCAATTTCTATTAGATTTGTAGAATTTCACCAAATAAAGATGATTGAAACAGAGTTTTTATACCGTATTTGTGTGATGATCCATAGTCATATTGCATGTTCCAGTAGCTATATCCCAAACCTTAACTTTTTTGTCAGCACTTGCACTAGCAAGTATATTCCTATTGTTGAACAAGACAATTAGACACAAGTTCAAACAGAACAATCATGGAACTAGAAAGCTTATCGGAAAACGAACCGAAACTCCTTGTTCCAAGCGAGATCAATAACTGAATCACTATGTCCATCTACTCCTAGTTTTACACATGGTACCACTTCACACACCTGAAACGTTACAATCATATAATTGATAAGAGAGACACATAAAATGAATACGAAAGAGATGATTTTTACATTTTACATACTTTGTCAAGATCCCATATATCTATTGGTGTTGTTGTGTTACTCGGATCCTCTACCAAATACCCCGTAGCTATGAAATTACCTGTCGATATAAAAAAGCCGAAACTTGAGGTAAACTGACTACTTTCCCTACATTCGTAGCGAAAAGCGGCTGGGATTAGTGACTAACCTTTTTCACCTCCTTTGAGAGGACAACCAAGCCAAGTTGTACATAATGGAACTCCCGATATGATTATTTCATCAAGAATATACATATTTGGAGTGCCATTAGATGATTCTTCGTAGACATGAATCTCAAGAGAGCTGACTTCATCTTCGTGTTTAGCACATAAAATAACTGAATCGGTTGGTTTAATCGTCATATCATCGATATCCTCTGAGTCATAGTCACCCTAACCAAGAGTGTGTTTATAAGCAAAACGTTATACAACATTTTTTCAAAACTAGTAAGTAAGTTTCATGACTTACAACATCAGAATTCTTCAGATATGGATCCATATCATTACTTGAATAGTAAAGATCCCCGTGCCCCGAACTAAACAATTCGATTTCTGAATTCAACAAAACTTACATTGAACATATCGAACACAAAAACATTCAAAACAAGAAAAGACCAAAAGGTAACATATATACCATCATCCTCTTCATCATAAGTATCCATGCCAATTTCTTTCAAGAACTTAGATACTTCATCCGCAACATTTATAGTCGAAGAAGAAGCAATATTGTTTCCAAAAGATTTTGCTACTTCCATGGCACGAGCAACTTCATCACCATTCTGTACTTTATCATCCTTCACCTCTTCATCTACTTCTTCTTCTTCTTCTTCTTCTTCTTTGTCTGTATTACTCAAACTGTAACAAATGAAATCAAATTATTTATGTGTTCCCCCTGAAACCAGAACAGAGCAACCAAAGCAGAACACGAGATTAAAAGAAAAAACCTTTGCTTGAGGTTTCTTTTGTTTAAGATAAACTCTTTGATTTCTTCTTTAGAAAGTGGTTCAGAAGAATCAGGAGTAGCCTTTGAAGCACCTTTAGGTACCCATGACACTGAACTTATCATACTGCAAAAATACAAATACATACCCAAACTCAATACTGAAAATACAAATTTAAAACTAACAAGTGAAAAAAAATACGATTATTCCATTACCGAATCATCGTTTATATTATAAGGTCAAAAACAGAATATTAAGAATGAATAAAAGAAGAGCTTTTCGATTGGAAAGAGAAGAATCGGAGAAGAAGCTTAGGGTTTTTGTAGGGTTTTGACTTTTGAGAGAGCGAGAAGAATAAACACAAGTCAAAGGGATTTCAAAATAATAAAATTTACTATTTTTACTATTTACTTTTAGGAAACTATTTTTTTTTTTTACTTTTTACTATTTTACTATTTACATTTTACCACTAGACAATAAGTTTACTTTTTACTATTTACTTTTAAGAAAGATACATTGGTGATTACACAATGTACATTATAACATACACATCAAAATTGTTTTAATTTTGTGATAAGCCATAATTGAAATGTTGATAAGAAGCCTCTATATATATATATATATATAATAAGAAGTAATATTATTTATTTGTAAACTGTAATTGATTACTTCCGAAATCCAACACATATATATCTTTCTACAAAGGTAATGGTATGGTGTTTACCAAGTAATATTACTTATGGTGTTTATCTATGGTGTTTTAGAGTTATGCAACTAATCTAAAGATGATAGTGAGTCGCTCAACATCTAACAAAGCTAACACAAGAATATAATTAAATTAAATGACCAAGTCCAAACAATTTAAAGATTGACATTTCCAGTAAATCTAATATATAAAAGAGAAGGGGTACTCTCCATAGTGTGACACATGGCT
>OVAP01007984.1:0-10290 GCA_900406295.1 Aurinia saxatilis
GTCGCAAGATAGTCGCAATGCAGAACTCGCACAAACGTCGCAGTACAACTCGTCGCAAATTCCTCGCAAGGCGTCGCAAAAGTGTAGCAATCGCAAATTCGATGCACAATGTCACCGATGCAACAGCGTCGCAAATCTGTGTCGCATTTGCGACGTTTCCTGTTTTGCGACGAGCGATCTGCGACGGCTAGCGATTCGACGCAAAGTCGTCGCACACCCTGATTTGTGACGCCTTTGCGTCGAATCGTGCCCTCGCAAATCGCCTGTTTTCTTGTAGTGTACAACCAAACAAATCAATTAACTTGTTAACAATATCCTAATTACATGGATTTTCAACTAATTTAGAATCTGAATGTTATTTTTGTTGGACTAGCATAATAATTGTTAGGTTTTATGACTTACAAATGAAGATGGTGACTGGTGACCATGTTTATTTAAGACCTTTGTATCATCTTATAAATAGAAAAAGTACAAAAGGTTAAGTACAAGGTTTGCTTCACAATATCACAAGGAGACTATCAATGGAGGAACTCTTATGGCTCTCGGTGAACTGATTTGAGATGAGTGTACTAGTTCGTTAAAACAATGAATGTATTGATCTATACTTTTATATTCGAAGTCCGTCACATTTCCGACGTAAACTATGTTTAATAAAATATCATTAAAATGGTTTTATAACATTTCTTGGTATAAATTGTTATATTTATAACCTGATGTACGTGTCCGAACCTAATTTCCTCATCTAAATTATCCAAGCAGACAGAGACTAGTACATCATCACATGACCTATAATATATAGTAAGTAATAATCACTGGTGTTAATTTTGAAAGTGATTAATGAACGCATCACACCAAATAACCGAGGACGTCACGTGCTGGATCACGTGGGATAGAGGTCGGACGCTGGAATCTTCGGTAAAATGGTGGATCCCATTTTCTGTTTCTGCTTTACAAGTAAAAGGCAAAAATGCATCACAATTCACGAGTCACTAGTAGCATTGTTATAATAATATAACTTTTATATATAAAGACAGATCATAAATTTTCCAATGTAGATGAAAAAGTAATGAATCATGCATGGTGGTATAATAGTTTTTGATCTATGGTCAGTAGTGTGTGGGAGAGGCTCTTGGGATAAATTCATATAACATGTTCTGGTTTTATATCTAATGAATATCAAATCCAGAATTTTTTATGATTAAAAAGAAATGTTTGTTTTTGTCACTATTTTAAATTTTAGATCTAATAATATAATTTTGTTACCGTTCAAAATTCGCGACTGAACTACTTGAATTTAGAAATGTTTTGTACGCAGATGATTTGAAGAAAATTCATATCAAAGACAAAAAGTATGTATACTCTTAGATTAAACACTTCGTATACAACTTAAATGACATGAATCAATCGCCAAAAAAGACATAAAATAGATTGGACATGGATGTAATCTGTTCATCATATATGAACGATTAGATTACAAGGATTAGGCGTTTGGCAATAATTGATTCATCATATATGAGCGTTTAGATTACATGAGTGTAAAAATTCAGAATCTTTTACTGATTAAAAAGAAATGTTTGTTTTTGTAATCACTATTTTAAATTTTAGATCTAATAATGTAATTTTGTTACCGTTCAAATTTCGCGACTGAACTACTTAAATTTCGAAAAACATTGTACGCAGATGATTTGAAGAAAAATTTATATCAAAGACAAAAAGTATGTATATTCTTAGATTAAACACTTCGTATACAACTTAAAATGACATGAATCAATCGCCAATAAAGACATAAAATAGATTGGACATGGATGTAATCTGTTCATCATATATAAACGTTTAGATTACAAGGATTAGGCGTTTTGCAATAATTGATTCTTGATACTACTTTATACTCCCTCTGTTTCTTAAAGAGTGTCGTTTTGACATATTTCACACAAATTAAGAAAACCATTAAATTTTCCGTTTTACTCCTATTTAATATGTTTTATTCTTTAGTTTTTGTAATTAATAAATTTGAAAAATAGGGATAAAACTGGAAATTTGGTAATAAATCTGCATTGAAAAAGCAAAACGACACTTAAAATGAAACAAAAATTTAAATCTAAAACGACATTTATTAAGAAACGGAGAGAGTATTATTCAAGATTATACAAACAACAAAAACAAAAACTTGATTTGTCCATTCTAGCGCATGCACATGATTCTTCACCACATGTGACCTCCTCCACAAGATTCCACTAAACATAGTTGCCACGTCATGACTTTAAATGGGCCCTACCCGATGTCCAAGTTGGACTAAAGTAGGTCCCAGAAGCCGCCATGGAAGCACCACCATAAAGCAGAGGCCTTTCATTTCTCAGTGTTGTGTTGTGGTTCCGTTCCGTGGCTGTCTTCGTTTTGTTTTTGTTGTTGTTGTGTCGTCGTTTGAATAGCTCTCTTCAAGAAGCAGCCATGGCGGTTCCTAGATCCCATATCTATCACACAATCCTTCATCATCATCATAACCATCACCATCATCATCCTTCGCTTGTGCTCTTCTGGTGTCTCGTGTTCTCTCTGTTATCTCCTCTCGCTCTTTCCTCCTCCTCCTCCTCTTCATCATCGACTTCTTCTTCCTCTGCCTCGTCGTCGTCTACGTCTTCACAAATCTCCCTCGGTATATAACTCTCTCTATCTCTCGCTTCCGTCTCCGATTGAATCTTGAGATACGATTCCGATTCCAGAAGATTCTATCACTCCTTAGATTCTCCTTTTACCAATTATTAAAAAGATTCGATTTTTTTTTATCATTTTTGCTGCTCTGTTTATGTCTATGGTTCATCGCCATTTCTCTGTTCTGTTTCTTACCAATCTGATTTTTTTTTTGGAACATTTGTCGGAAAAGGAAGCGGTGAAACGGAAGGGACGAAACACGATCTGCATCAGGCGATTCTGAGAGACGAATCTGTTGCAAGATTACACCAGCTTGGACAGGTATTCTGATGATATTTTATATTCCATTGCTTAGATTTCACTCTATTATCTGTTTACAAACATTCTACTCTTTAAATACCTTCGTGTGACATATATATGTCTTTGAATGTTTGTTTTTTTTTCATTTGACCTCTATGATTGCTTCTGTCCGGATTGCTCTTAATTTAATTGATAAACCTTTTCCTAAGATTCTTCCTATACAGAATCCAGCTAGTGTTATCTTAAAACTGTAATCAATTGAATTGTTGACTCTTTTTATTAATTAAATAAACTCAAGAGATCATTACTTGGTTTTACACTTGATAGTAAGCTCTTTGAGCACCTTACTGATAGATATCTTAGTTTCTTGGTTTCATCTTTTTTTTTTTTTTTGGAATTTGCAGGGGGGTGATGCAGCTACCCCTTTAGAGAGGACTTTCATGAGNGAGAGGACTTTCATGAGTCCAGCATCTGTAAGGGCGATTAATCTTATCCGTGGATGGATGGAGGATGCTGGTTTATCAACGTTAGTTTTGAGTCTACTCTCTTTCGTTTATCTACACAACTTTATTTGGTAGATGAAAGTTTGTATTTTTTCTTTTTTTGTAGATGGGTTGATTACATGGGAAATGTACATGGTCGTGTTGATTCAAAGAATGGAAGCACACGTGCTCTTTTAATTGGTTCCCATTTGGTAATTCACTAATCTGTTTCCCATATCTTTTGTACCTGTGTGTGTGATCTTGTAGGAGAGGACAATGCTGACAATTGATCTTACTTGTTTCAACAGGACACTGTTATTGATGCTGGTAAATACGATGGCTCGTTAGGCATAATTTCTGCAATCTCTGCATTGAAGGTTCTGAAAGTAAATGGGAAGTTGGGAGAATTAAAACGACCTGTTGAGGTTCGTCTAGCAACTTCAATTGGATTTCTTGTTTGTAGTCTATAGAGATTAGAGTGAATGGACAAGAAACTAATGCTGTATATATTCACATATTGAACGTCTCAGGTGATTGCGTTTAGTGATGAGGAAGGAGTGAGATTTCAGTCTACGTTCCTAGGCAGTGCTGCTCTTGCTGGTATCATGCCGGTTTCTCGTTTGGAAGTTGCTGATAAAAGGTTTTACTCAAGGACCTTAGCTTCTTCTCTCTTTCTAGATTGAGTATACGTACTCACTTTTCCATATTCATTCGACTAGTGGTATTTCTGTGCAAGATGCTCTTAAAGAAAACTCCATAGACATCACAGAGGAGAATCTAATGCAGCTGAAGTATGATCCCACATCAGTTTGGGGATATGTAGAGGTAAACCATATTAAATCTCCTTTCATCTCTCAAACTAGTTTAGCATGATCTTGTTTTGTCAGCCATTGAAGCACAAATATTCAGTTGAACTAGCGTTACACAGTGGTATTCTAATGTTTATGAATATTTTCTCATGTAGGTTCACATTGAGCAAGGGCCTGTGCTTGAATGGGTTGGTTATCCTCTAGGAGTAGTTAAAGGAATAGCAGGACAGACAAGACTCAAAGTAACGTATTCGTAATTAAACTTTGTGTATAAAATCTTTGAGAAGGCTGTTTGAAACCCAAATGAACAGAATTCTACAGGTTGTTGTAAAAGGTTCTCAAGGACATGCTGGAACAGTTCCAATGTCAATGCGTCAAGACCCTATGATTGGTGCCGCGGAACTAATTGTACTATTAGAAAGTGTTTGCAAAAACCCTCGTGATTACTTATCTTGTGACGGTCTATGCAAAGAGGACACGATAGAATCCCTTTCTAATTCACTCGTTTGTACCGTTGGAGAGATATCAACATGGCCAAGTGCTAGCAATGTCATCCCAGGCCAGGTAAGAGAAAGAAACTAATCTCCTTTTGCCTTTTTTTAATCTTCGTTTCTCTTGTGAATGAACTCTAAGTGATTTCATTCATGGAGATGAATTCAGGTAACTTTCACTGTGGATTTACGTACCATAGATGATGTAGGACGGAAGGCTATTCTCCATGACTTATCAAATAGGATGTACCAGATATGTGACAAAAGATCGCTTTTGTGCTCCATTGAAAAAAAGGTATATTATGTTCTTAAATCAAAAGCTTTTCTTCTTACCTTATACTCCATGAATTCTTCTTCTTACCAACTTGATCCCCGGTTTTTCATCATTGCAGCACGATGCAGACGCGGTAATCTCAGACCCACAGTTGAGCTTACAGCTGAAATCAGCAGCTCAGATTGCCCTTAAGAAAATGACAGGAGAGATCCAAGATGAGGTCCCTGTGCTAATGAGTGGAGCAGGACATGATGCTATGGCTATGTCTCACTTAACTAAGGTAATTGCATTGAAACTCAACATCTTAGTATATAATGTTTATTACATCTAGCGAGAATTAGAATCGTTTGGGGACATTGTTAAGACATTGGTATTAGAGTTTCAAGCAACTAGAGATCAGTCTGATCATGGGTTACAAAAGAGATCTACAATGATTTAGGATTTATATAGGTTGTGTAGTCATTGTGAGTTTTGTCTCATGGTTCAAAAATTAACTAATAGGATAATTGTTTCTGGGGGCAGGTCGGGATGTTGTTTGTCCGGTGTCGTGGAGGCATAAGTCATTCTCCAGCAGAACATGTGTTGGATGACGATGTTGGTGCGGCTGGTTTGGCCATCTTGGAGTTTCTAGAGTCTCATATGTAAAAATGAAGAGCAAAGAAATAAATGTATGAGAAACTGTGTGGAGTCTTGTCTCAAAGAGACTCCATGAATGTGTACAGAGTCATTTGTTGTTATTTGTCTTTGTGTACTCTTCGGGACAATGTATTTTGTATAGAATTAATCCGATTAAGTTAAAATTTATGAACATTGTTAGCTCAATGGTTTTGTGCGTTGCATATTTGATGGTATAGTCCAATTATTACACGAAGAAGAACAAACTTATCAAATTTAGTGATGCAGCTAGTAGTCATATTAGTAAAACTCTCCCTTACAAAATCAAATCTCTCTTTCAAACCACTCTTAGTTCTTTTCATTACTTTGTAAGCTTTCACAACCTTCCCAATATCGTTTTAAATGAAATACTATTTGTATCTTATCATTTTATCTCATACAATTTTGAATCTCGTTTATCGTCTGCTCTTTTATCTGTTTTTAGTATAATTGTTCAATTTTTCTAGTTATCTTCCTTTAAGAACTAAATATTTTGTGTCACCTAATTTTTGTACAAAAACCAATATAAAAAAACCAATATATACGAATTTTTTTCTAATATATTTGAAAGTTGGTGTATTTTAAAAAATTAAATATAAAAATAATATTTATGAAAAATAGTCCTCGAGAAAGTGAACCTCGGTTGTCTTTGAGATTTAGTTCGGGTATATTATCTGGACTACTACTATTGGGCTTAAGTACATTAAAATGGAAAAATAAATAAGAAAAAAAGGAGAAAAAATGGGAGCAAGAAGTGAGGATATATGGTAGGTATGCGATTTCGATTTTTTCGATTAATTTGGTTCGGAGAAAAGGTACAAAAAATAACCGAATAAAAGATTGGTTTGGTTCGGTTTGTTATCGGTTAATTTAACATTTTTTTTTACCGAAGTAAACCGAATTTTTCGAATAATTACGGTTTTTCGATTAGTTTGGATATTTTGATTTTTTTGGTGTGTGTGTTAATTTTGGATTTTTTAAATTAAAGTTGAAAAAAAACAGTTTTGAATATATTGGGTTAGTTTTGTTTGATTGGGTTGGGTCAAATCAAATTATATGAAGCCCAATTAAAACAAACCCACATAAACTCTACACCCTCTCTCTTGCTCCACATATCTTCTTCTTCTGCAACTTTTTATTTTTTCCTCTCTATCCCTTCTTCTTTAAAAATTGTTTTAGACTTGTTTATAAATTCAAATCTACTAGTTTTTCTAGTTTCTCCATAGATTTGATTTTCATATCGTCGATATATATTAAAATGGTAAACATTAGATTTTGAAGTTTTGTTGGGTTAAACCGAACGCATAACCGATTGCAATTCAGAACTCTGCCGATCGGTTTACTCTGAATAACCGAATTTAAACCGAACAATTGAACTTTCGGTTCGGTTATAAAATCTGAGCCCATCTGATTATATGGCATTAACCCTTTTCTCGGTTACAGCTACACCGCCGTCTTGTCTCTTTCGTTTATCGCTCAATCGTTTGCCTCCCACTGGTAATTGGTCATGTTAGATTAGGCTTCCATATTCTGATTTCGATTAGATGAAACTCACTTTCTTGGTAAGACTTGTCCATCAAGAGTCATTGTTTCTCTTGCTTGCTAATTCTTGCTATGTGGTTTTGTTACCTAGACAGTAACAACAGCTAGGAGATTTGCTTTCCCAACAAAAACAAAGTCGGTGGTAACCATGGCCGGTTCTGTAAGTCAAGTCACTGTCTTGTCTAATAGTAGTAGTATTCTTGTTTGTTTCTTCCTTTGATCACTCATTTCTGTCAGAATGACGAAGAGTTCTCCGGAAATGTCAAAGGCCAACTCGCCAAGCTTTTTGATACGTCTCTCAAATTGACTGTTCCTGATGTATCTGGTGTTGAGCCTTTGGTTGCCCCTTCCGCTGCTGGCAAATTTGGAGATTACCAATGGTACTCTACTCCCTTTTTCCACCCTATTCAATTCATTGAAACATTTTCTTAATCATTCATATTCTTGTCTTTGTCTTCAGTAACAATGCAATGGGTTTATGGTCCATTATTAAAGGAAAGGGTACTCAGTTCAAGGGTCCTCCAGCTGTTGGGCAGGTTGCTTTCTTTCTTTCCTCTTTTTCCTTTTGTGTGTAATGCTGTATCTCTCTTTAAATTCTCTTTTATGCATAGGCACTAATTACAAAACTCCCTACCTCCGAGATGGTGGAATCATGCTCTGTAGCTGGACCTGGATTTATTAATGTTGTACTTTCGCCTAAGTGGATGGCTAAGGTATTGGTGCTCCTCTTGTAGTATATTCATTTTCTACTCCCATACTATGTTTTTTAATCTTTGTTTCCGTGTATATATATATCTGCAGAGTATTCAGAATATGCTTATCGATGGAATTGACACATGGGCTCCTACTCTTGCTGTTAAGAGAGCTGTAGTTGATTTTTCCTCTCCCAACATTGCAAAAGAAATGCATGTTGGTCATCTCAGATCAACTATCATCGGTGACACTCTAGCTCGCATGCTTGAGTACTCAAAGGTTGAAGTTCTACGCAGAAACCATGTTGGTGACTGGGGAACACAGGTATCTCTTTAATACTTTCTTAACTTTGGTGTTCCAATCTTTGCTAAATAAATATAAGCTGCTTTTCTTCTGCAGTTCGGCATGCTAATTGAGTACCTCTTCGAGAAATTTCCTGATACAGATAGTGTGACTGAGACAGCAATTGGAGATCTTCAGGTGCCTTACATCAGCTTTACACTTCTTATGTGCCAATATTTTCATAATGTGCTTTATAAGAAGAAACGAACCAATTTAGTCTCTAACTTTATATGTCATCTGTTAGTCTTTTTACAAGGAATCAAAAAGTAAGTTTGATCAGGATCCAAACTTTAAGGAAAAAGCACAACAGGCTGTGGTCCGTCTACAGGTAAATAACAGTGTCTCATTATGCAGCTGCCTTTGGTTGCAATATCTAAGTTACTCACATGTGTAATTTTTTTTCTTATGTTCGATGCAGGGTGGAGATCCTATTTACCGCAAGGCTTGGGCCAAGATTTGTGAAATTAGCCGAACTGAGTTTGCCAAGGTTTATCAACGCCTTCGAGTTGAGCTGGAAGAAAAGGTGAAAGAATAGCTTGATCTATTCTCATTAATTGAGTAAGAATGATTGAGATACATGGATAGTTAATGAAAAATTCAATCACGACAGGGGGAAAGCTTTTACAACCCTTATATCACAAACGTAATTGAGGAATTGACTAGCAAGGGGTTGGTTGAAGAAAGTGAAGGTGCTCGTGTGATTTTCATCGAAGGCTTCAACATCCCACTCATTGTTGTAAAGAGTGATGGTGGTTTTAACTATGCTTCAACAGATCTGACTGCTCTTTGGTGGGTTGTCTTTCTATTAACTGTTCTATTAAATCCAGATTTTGGTAGCAATCTTTCGAAAATACACTCATATTATGACTTTTTGTAATTGTATTTGCTGAAGTATGCCTTGACCTGAACTTTCATATTGCTCAATTGATTGTCTGCTGATGCTAAAATTTGCCTTTCCCAGGTATCGGCTTAATGAAGAGAAAGCTGAGTGGATTATATATGTAACAGATGTTGGCCAGCAGCAGCACTTTAATATGTTCTTCAAAGTAGGTTTGATAAATATTTTATTCATTTTGACGCCTCTCGAAATGTTATGTCTTGATTACAACTGTCGGTCCTAAATGTTTGTGCCCTGTTGCTCTAAATCAGGCTGCGAGAAAAGCAGGTTGGCTTCCAGACGATGATAAAACCTACCCTAAGGTTAACCATGTTGGTTTTGGTCTCGTCCTTGGGGAAGATGGCAAGCGATTTAGAACTCGGGCAACCGAAGTAGTCCGCCTAGTTGATTTACTAGACGAGGCCAAAAATCGTAGTAAAACCGTCCTTATTGAACGGGGTATTGAACTTCGCGTCAGCACTCTCTACATTTTGAATTGGTGAAACATTCATTTGTTCACTTATTATGTGGTCTCATTTATCCCTTATATGTTTTTTGCTATCTAGGTAAGGACAAAGAATGGACTCCCGAGGAGCTGGACCAAACAGCTGAGGCAGTTGGATATGGTGCAGTGAAGTAAGTATTATCTCTATATTTTTGTTGTCAAGGTGCACAGAAATGATAAATATTTGACAAGATACTTAATAAATTAGTAGTGTGCATTTTAATATTTACATAGTACTGCTAACTTGCAGTTTTGTTTACTTTTCTTTCAAGGTATGCGGACCTGAAAAACAATAGATTGACAAATTATACTTTCAGCTTCGATCAAATGCTTAACGACAAGGTAATAGTTTGTCGTCTAGTTTACATATTAGCATTATGCAGTCACCTACGCGTGCTTATAGATCACATGCCATGAGCAGGGTAATACAGCTGTTTACCTTCTTTACGCCCATGCTCGGATCTGTTCAATCATCCGAAAGTCTGGAAAAGACATAGATGAGCTGAAAAAGGTACTTTAGATGGGTGAACTAGAATTACTTAATTTTATTTATTGTTCCTCTTTTGGTCTTCTATTCTTCTTGGGTGCTCCTGAACTTTTCTATTGTCTCTATCTAATAATACTCAAGGATATGTTAACTTCATGCTAGTTTCTGTAGTGTGAATATTTAAA
>OVAP01007985.1:0-10289 GCA_900406295.1 Aurinia saxatilis
TAGAAAGTAGTTGTTAAGGTCTTAATTAGTCAAAACACAAACTTATTAGTAAGGAGACAAGAAGGATTTCTTCCGGGAAAGACTGAATTAAATCCAAAGAAATACGTCAATATGGTCAGCCTAGCAAGCAGAGAAGAGATGGAATCAGTTCTTGGCAGACCCAAGAGGAGCTCGATTTTGTAGAAGATTATGAGAAAACGTGATTTTGAAGACTGGACGAGGCAGTGTCGATTGACACCACCTTATGTGTCGTTCGACACCACCAAGTCTCGACTGTGATGACGGACGCGTGTCGAGAAGAGATTAACCAGTGCCCGACTTTGACATAGTGTCGATCGACGCCACCGTGGGTGTCGATCGACACCCCTCATGGATAGAGCCTGATTTTGAGCCAAATGTTGCAAAATCTCTCCCTAACTCGACCATTTCAGTTCAAGCTAACCCACTGGAAATCCCAGACGTTCACAAGGCCATACTTCAGCCAGAAGAGCCACCTGAACGCGTTTACAAGCCAAGGCTTCCTTATCCCAAACCACTTAAGAAGTCCGAGAAAGATATAGAGAAAGAAGTTGAAGAAAAACGTCAAGCTATTTTGAGGACTGTTATCGGCGAATCTCCTTCTTATCGGTTCATCAAGAACTCACCAGCTATTAAGGGTTATATCAAGAAATTGAGCACAACTAATGTTAGCGTTGAAGACGGTGTTCAAGCTATCCTTAAGGAGATTAAGGTAATCAATGTCAACCTTATGCACATAGCTAAAGAGGCCAAAGCCGATCTGATGCAGCTGCATCTCCCCCCTCTGTTACTTCGACCTGACGCCATCCTCGTTGGGTTGCTTCAGCCTTAACTCATCTCTGTTTTGGCCATTTTTATTGCTTATGTTTGTGGGCTTTTCTTAGTTAATCCATCAAAGTCGGTTGTGACCTAGATGAGACTAGTATTTAAGTTATTGTTTTGCCTAGTTTTGACCGCAGCTATTGAATAATAAGAAAACGAGTTCAACTCAACCCTAGAACCGATCTTTACAATCGTTTCTTGGAACAACTCTTGAAGTCTTAGGCAAGTCTTCTATCGAGCTCGATCTTACTTCTTACGATGCGCCAGGTTGGTATCAGAGCTACGCAACGACCCTAACGATGGCTAAGTCAAAGAAAGATCAACAACAGACCCATGCATAGATCACAGGACAGACTTTAGCAAGTCTCCAATAACAGATGCAACAGCTCACCATGGCGGTGCAAGCTATTGCTTCGTGTGTGCCTCCACTAGAGAACGTTGTAAATCCTCAGGACCAGTCCGATGAGGAGGAGAATTCTTTTGCGCAGGAGCTCCCTCCACCGCAAAGCAACCCTAATGACGATTGGCGATGAGAGCAAGGTCTTAAGTTCGAGCTGCCCGAATACCATGGTGGTCCGACGGCCGAAGAACTTCTTGACTGGTTTGTCACCATTGAAGAAGCCCTCGAATTCAAGCATGTTCCATTGGATAGGTGTGTTCCTGTAATTGCAATGCGATTTCGAGGACGAGCAACAACTTGGTGGTCGCAACTCGAGTCCTCCCGTGCACGTATGAGCAAACCAAATTTTTTTTCTTGGGGTCAATTGAACGGAAAGATGCGTAAAACATTTCTGCCTTTTAATTACGAATAAGTGTTGTTTCAATGCCTCCAATCGTTGAGACAGGGAACATGGTAAATAGAAGAATATGCCACAGATTTTTTTTTTTTGCCCCTTGCTCGAGTCGATATCAAAGATTCGGATCAGCAGATTGTTGCGCGGTTCATTGGTGGCCTCCGGCAACAAATACAGCATACCCTCAACTTGTTTAACCCCCTTATGGTTAGTGGAGCACATCAACAAGCTTTGACAATTGGAATTCAAAACTAAAGGGAAATTTTCATCTTGGAGATCAACTCGACCACCACAGTCAGTTTCTCCGTCTTTTTCACCAGTAAACGCATTAAACCGGTGTCATCAAAACCTGACACGGCTCTTGTGCCTTATGATCCTAATCGTGCGGTGAGAAGTAGCACACTTCGTTGTTTTTTGTGTGGCGAAGCAGGCCACCGACAAGCTGCGTGTCCAACAAGTAATCGACGAGGTCTCTTGCTCGATACGGCAGGGAACGACGTGGAGGGTTTTTACGATGAAGAGCCACAAGAGATTTTAGAAGATCTTGTCGCGGATACTGGTCCGCTGTTGGTGGCTCGCCGGATTTGCTTGACACCTCGTGTGCTCGATACCTGTCTACAACGGAAAATTTTGTTCCAGTCCCGTTGTACGATTGCTGGTAAGGTTTGTCACTTCATTGTTGATTCGGGAAGCTGTGAGAACGTGATCGCAGAGAGTGTGGTTACACAACTTATCCTTATCACCAACCCTCACCCTTCGCCATACAATTTATCATGGTTGCAGAAAAAGAATGATATTCACGTCACTCGTCAAGCCATGGTTTCTTTCTCTGTCGATGATGCTTATAAAGATCAAGTATGTTGTAACGTTGTTCCCATGGATGCTTGTCATCTCCTATTGGGACGTCCCTGGGAATTCGATCGTCGTGTCCAGCATGATGGGTTCTTAAACACGTATTCTTTTCGCTTCAATGATCGTGCTTTTACCTTGCAGCCTATGCTACCTGCGTCGAGTCCTATCACTGCTACTCCGGTATTGGTTCTGCAACGCGTCCCTTTTGAAGCTGCCTTCCGTGATACGGGCCTGGTCTTAATCCTCGTCGCAAACACGGCCTCTCCAGAGACCCCACCTGCCATTCCTTTGTCATTTTCAGCCTTGGTTCATGAGTTCGAGGACGTCTTTCCGCACGATCTTCCTCCTGGTCTTCCACCTATCCGCGACATACAACATCGGATCGATCTTGTTCCTGAAGCCGCTCTTCCTAACCGTCCTCGCTATCGAATGAGCCCGAGTGAGCATGAAGAGTTGCGTAAACAGGTTGAAGACTTGGTATCTAAAGGGTTTTGCGTGAGAGTTTGAGTTCGTGTGTGGTGCCGGCTTTGTTGATTCAAAAAAAGATGGTTCGTGTCGAATGTGTGTGGATAGTCGTGCCATCAACAAGATCACGGTTAGGTATCGTTTCCCCATTCCTCGTCTTGACGACCTGCTGGATCAAATTGGAACATCTTCTATATTCTCTAAACTCGATTTGAAGAGCGGGTACCATCATATTCACATTCACCCTGGAGATGAGTGGAAAACCACCTTTAAGACACGTGAAGGGCTCTTTGAGTGGCTTTTATGCCGTTTGGACTCTCCAATGCTCCTAGGACTTTTATGCGAGTCATGAACCAAGCCTTGCGTCCTTTCATTGGTAAGTTCGTTGTTGTTTACTTCGATGATATCCTAATTTTTAGTGTATCCATGAAGGACCATGTACGCCATCTACGTGAAGTCTCACTTGTGATGCGCCGTGACAAGTTGTATGCGACACTAAAGAAGTGTGAGTTTAGCTCCCCCACAAGTTCATTTTCTCGGTTACATTGTCTCCGCTTCGAATCTTGCAGTGGATCCTAGCAAAGTTTTGGTTATTAATTGGCCGGTACCTATTACTCTTTCGGAGACACGGAGTTTTCATAGCCTCGCTTCATTCTATCGTCGCTTTGTTCCTCAGTTTAGTACTCTTATGGCGCCCATCACTGATTTTATCCGTCATGGAGGCCCTTTTGTTTGGACAGCCGCCGCGTAAAAGGCTTTCGATGAGGTCAAGGAACGTTTAAGTTCTACTCCTATTCTGTCCCTGCCTGACTTCACTCTTGTCTTTGAGCTTCATTGTGATGCTTCTAAAACAGGGATCGGTGCGGTCCTTAGTAAAAAGGGACGTGCCATTGCATTCTTTAGTGAGAAGCTTGTTGGTGCATGCTCGCGTTATAGTACCTACGATGTGGAGTTTTATGCCGTGGTTCAAGCAGTTAAGAATTGGCGACACTATCTCTTTCATAAAGAGTTTGTCCTCTTTACTGACCATGATGCCCTTAAACATTTGAGCAGTCAAGATAAAGTCTCTTCGCGACACGCTGGCAGGACCTCTTACTTGCAACAATTCACGTTTATCATCAAGCATACTTCAGGTGTCTCTAATCGCGTTGCTGATGCGTTGAGTTGTCGTCGTCATTCGGTTCTCACGGTCCTTTGCGCTAATGTCTCCGGCTTTCACACGTTTGCTGCTTTGTACCATGTCGACCCATTCTTTGGTCGTATCTTTCAGGATGCTAGCGCCGGCCTCACCAAGGATTACACTATACATGATGGCTTACTCTTTCACAATGCGTGGTTGTGTATCCCTGATAGAAGCTTGCGTTTGCAACTGTTGTCTGAGCATCATAATGAAGGTCATATTGGTCGTGATCGCACTGCAGTTGGTTGCGGCTTCCTACTTTTGGCCTTCTCTTCGTCGTGATGTCGAACGTTTCGTCGAGTGGTGTGTGGTTTGTCAGCGAGCAAAGGGTCGTGCGACTAATGTTGGTTTGTATATTCCGCTGCCTATTCCCACTCAACCTTGGAAGATATCAGTATGGATTTTGTGGTGAGTCTTCCGCGAACACAAAGAGGCTTTGACTCCATCTTTGTTGTTGTTGACTGTTTGTCTAAGATGGTACACTTCATCCTTTGTAAACGTACTACTGATGCTATCCAGGTCACCACCTTATTTTTCCGCGAGATTTATTGTATCCATGGTCTTCCGTCGTCTATTGTGTCTAACAGGGATACACGATTTCTTGGTCATTTTTTGCAGTCACAAATCGTTCTTTGGGTAACCTGCTTCGCTGTTTGGTGGGTGATCCGATTATAACATGGGATTCCAAGTTGCCCCAGGCTGAGTTTGCTCAAAACCATGCTTTCAATCGAAGCTCCGGTTTCAGTCCGTTTCACATTATCTATGGCATGGTCCCTCGAGCTCCAGTTGATCTTTCCAAGCTCCCTGATTAACCCGTATGCATGGTGTCGCGTCTGATTTGTTATTGAACTCACTTGTATTCATGAAGAGACTAAGACGAATCTCATGGCTTCATCCCTTAAGTATAAGGAGGCCGCGGATTGTCATCGACGTCGTCTTGTTTTTGAAGTGGGTGACCTCGTGTGGGCAGTGCTAACTAAGGATCGTATGCCCTCGCATGCGTACAATAAATTGAAAGCTAAGAAGATTAGCCCTCTTGAAGTCGTGGAGCGTATCAACGACAATGCTTACCGTCTTCTTCTCCCCGCGGATATCCCCACGTCCGACGTGTTCAATGTCCATTATCTTTCTCGCTATTTTCCACCTGACCAGCCGCCTGATTCGAAGACGGATCCTCTTCACCCGGCGGGACCTGATGCAGTTGCATCTCCCCCCCCCCTCTGTCACTTCGACCTGACGCCATCCTCGTTGGGTTGCTTCAGCCTCAAGTCATCTCTGTTTTGGCCATTTTTATTGCTTTTGGAGCTTTCCTTATTTACGAGTACTTTCATAATTATGTTTGTGGGCTTTTCTTAGTTTATCCATCAAAGTCGGTTGTGACTTAGATGAGACTAGTATTTAAGTTATTGTTTTGCCTAGTTTTGACGGCAGCTATTGAGTAATAAGAAAACGAGTTCAACTCAACCCAAGAACCGATGTTTACAATCGTTTCTTGGAATAGCCTGAAGTCTTAGCCAAGTCTTCTATCGAGCTCTATCTTACTTCTTACGATGCACCATGATCTTTCTTCACCAACCTTGATGAAGTTGGACAAGATGGAGAGTCTCAGACGATTTGTCTTCGATTGCTCAATCAATTGTATGGAGGTGAAGAATTCTTTATGTGATACTGGTGCTACTTGCAATGTTATGTCACAGACACTTGCGCAATGACTTGGAATCTCATGCATACAAGTTCCAAAGACATCCATCATCTTAGCAGATTCTTCACCAACAACTGCTAAGGGTTTTGCTTCTGATGTTATGCTTCACATTGAAGATTGTCTGGTACCGGCTGACTTCTATATCATGGACATGAACGAGGACATTCATAGGCCATTGATCCTCTGTTGGTCATTCCTTGCTATTGTTGGAGCAGTGATGGACTTCCCAAACAAACGTGTCTCCTTCTCAAAGATCAACCAAAAATATTATGTTCTTTTCATCCAATAAAAGGGACCATCTGCAAGTCTGTTATACATAACAAAGCGCAGAAATTAGTTCTTAAAGCTGCTGCAAAGGAAGTCCACAAGATCCTCAAAGACACTTCTTCGATCAACAGACCAACTAAAGCAAAGAGCAAAAGGATACCAAAATCTTATGCTCCAATCAGCATCATTATTCCAATGGAGTTAAAAAAACCAGGACNAACAAAATCTTGTGCTACGATCAGCATCATTATTCCAATGGAGTTAAGGGACAAGGACGATGACACCATCAAAGAGAAGCTGCAAGGTACAATGGCTCTCTTCCCATATTTCGGCTTGGCAGGTCAAAGGCGGTGTGCTAGCACCAAGGAGAAAATTTCAAAGGTTCACATTCGATCTGCCTTATGTTACCATCCAAACAATAGTCAGACTAATGACTAAAAATTAAGCGCTTGGTGGCAGACAACCCACTTGTGAGTTTTCTATCATTTATTTTATTATTTTAATTATATTTTTGGTGTTTTTCAATTTTTAAATAGTTATGGTTTTCAAAAAAAAAATTAATTTTAATTTTATAAATCCGGCCAGGTTTTTCTACTATTTATAAAATTATGTTTCATGATTTTTTTTACTATTTCTATATTTATTACAGATTTTTCAAAAAAAAAAACAATTGTGGCCAGTGGGAAAAAATATCGACCAACACTGATGCTTTGTCCATCAGCCGGGTCGACACTCATCGCGAGACAACTCGAGTGAAGTTCTCGTGTCGATCGACACCCTCTTGAATGTCGATCAACACACTTGCGAAAGCAGGTAAGTGGTTTCGAATTTTGACTCATTTCGATTAATGTTTTCATTCTTTTCTCGCCTCGAGATTTTTACACACTGGAACAATGTTGTTTAAGTCTGGAGGAGAGAAATACTGATGTATTTTTTTCTATCTTGATTTATGGTCCAAAATTTTGAAAATTTTCGTTTTATTGAGTCAAAATTGTTGAATTATGAGCTTTTCCTTTGGTTTATTGCATTAACTTTATCTTCTTAGTGACCATATCTGCAGAAGTAATTTCAGATCAGACTAATGAAAAATTCAAACACCAGTTGGTAGTACAAAGATACCCATGTCTAGTTATGAGGACCCGCATGGTTGGAGTTTATTGCACATCTTCAATGTGAACAATGCTCTAGGATTTGACTCTTCCATTCATGCTTGTCAGTTTCAACAAGTAAGAGAAAGCATTTGCTGCTCTCCTTTTCGAAAAAGTAACTTATCCTACCAATTAGATAAATTATCAAAAGCCAAGGCTTTCCCGAGGTGGGAATTACAAAAAAAATCAGAAAGAGAAAGCTTGAAGGTAGACTAGAGACAAACCTCTCGATGATCCGGAACCATACTATATACTTTATATTATATATTATTAGTGCCACTCAAGTATGGGGGAGAGTAGTGAATATTTCTGTTCAAGCGTGGATTTGGCAAACATTGTATGGGAAGTGAGCCTAGAACTTTTGAAGGCATTGGGATCGGATGAAGAGACAAGCGAGGAAAATGGCATCGACTTCATAACAAGGTTGTGGATTTATTTGGAATGTTAAGGAAGTTTAAGGAGAAGTACATGGTGGTCTTGTTTGAATTGGTTTTGTAAATTGTGGCTTACGAGATGATTATGTGGTGCAGGGCTTAAAGGGAAGGTGAGTTCAGTTATTTTCAAACTTCTTCCACAGCTTTGTTCTAAGTTTGCTTGAGGGCAAGTAAAGGCTAAGTCTGGAAGAGTTGATATATCGTAATTTTATGGTTTTTGACCACGATATAAAGTGTTTTATCGAGTCTTTTAGGTGTTTTCTGGTCTTTACTAGTATTTACATGTTAAAGCACACATTTGGTGATTTTGGAGCATTCTAGAGTGTTTTGAACCTTTTGGAAGCAAACTAGTGAAATGATGGCCGAACCAGTCTGAAGGGCTTCAAAGATCATATCCGATGGAGGTCTTCCTGGTGGAGATTTGATCTCATATTTTAATACGAGATAGAAAATTGAGTTAGCTTCACTTTGGTGGTAGTTTCAACTCATTCTAATTCACGGGTGAAGAGATATGACCGTTTTAGTGAAGACATGTCGTTCTGGCGAACAAACAGAGTAGGCCNATCATGTTAAAGCACACATTTGGTGATTTTGGAGCATTCTAGAGTGTTTTGAACCTTTTGGAAGCAAACTAGTGAAATGATGGCCGAACCAGTCTGAAGGGCTTCAAAGATCATATCCGATGGAGGTCTTCCTGGTGGAGATTTGATCTCATATTTTAATACGAGATAGAAAATTGAGTTAGCTTCACTTTGGTGGTAGTTTCAACTCATTCTAATTCACGGGTGAAGAGATATGACCGTTTTAGTGAAGACATGTCGTTCTGGCGAACAAACAGAGTAGGCCGAGAATGGGTTTCGTGTCGAACAACACCCACAAAGGTGTCGAACGACACCCCTTCAAAAACGGCAAAGGAAACTTTCCATTTATTGCACAAACATCCCCAGAAGTTATGGAAAGTTTCCAGAAGACCCAAAACGTGTTTTGACGGTATAAATACTTGTTTTTAGGTTTTGTTTTTACATATCTTAAATTCTTTTGAGACTCAAGCAAGGAGTTGTTTCAGAGCTTTTAGGGAGAAGATTCTACTCATAAAGAAAAATTTTGAACACTCTTTATTTATTTATTTAATTCTCTTTTCATGCATTCTTCTTTAATCATGTTGATTGCTTCAATTAATATGTGTGAGTAGTTTGCTTGTTAGGCGTAGGGTAATTCTAGGATTTATGATGGATTTATAGTTTAAGATAATTTAGATAGGAATCATACATAGTTCTTCATATAAAATTGTGTTTAATGCTAGTTCATTGTTGGACACTTTGAATTGATTATAGGTTAATTAATTGACGTGAAAACATAATTAATTACTGGAATTACTTTAGATGAGCAAAATACATATATGCAAAGAAATTTGGTTTAAGGATTTTGTGAACTAATTGACCTTATGATTAATGATTGTCTTTATTTATAGAATTTGTAAAGAAATTTGAGATTCTAGGATTTAAACATGGATAATTTTCGCAACGACAGTTGGTTGATTTTACATTAGTGATTCATGTTCTAGGACAGATCTTAATTATCCTTTTAATATTATTTTATATTTGAATTTCAGACTACCCAACTAGTTATCCAAGGCCTAGCTTCTGTCTTATTGATTTAAAACTCTTTCTCTTTAGTAGTTATTCATTAGTCAATATTTATTTAATTAGCTTAGTGAAGTTTTAATTATTAAATCTATAGTGCAACTTAAAGTCTATGTGGATTTGATCCCTAAATACTACAACTAATTAATTGTGCTCTTGCAGTTAGCTCTTTGGGGTAAATTTGAGCATATCACAAGTAAGCCAGAGCCAAGGCTTGTAGGCTTCAAACCGGGGTGTCCCCTTGTGCTGAGCCCGATTGTAGAGGCCAGTTTCACCTTCTCCTCTAGCTCCATCTTGTTGCAATCAAAACCAGTCTTCAGTGAAAATCCCATAACTTCCTGATTCAATGTTCCAATCCAGTGATCCAAGTCCCAGGGAAAGAAACACACTCCTCTATGTCTCCAAAAAATTTCAGCCCCATTGAAGAATATTAGGACCTACATTTCTGCTTAAACCTGAGAGCTACCAGATCTAGCCTTCTAGCTCAATTTTACTCAGTTGGTCTAAACTATCTCAAACTCTTTAAAACTTCAACAAACTCATCTAGAGCCTTCATAGAACACTCTTAAGCATTTTGATAAGTTCCAATTTTTTTTAACCAATTTGGTACCTAATGCACATGAATATACATGCAAAATGTTTTTTCTAAAAGATGGAATCCTAAATGAAATTTATAAGAAATAAGTATAAGTGATGCAATGCAAAGGTGATTATGCAATAAAATGCTGATAAAAAAGATTGAAAACCTAGGCTATAATGGATACTAAATGCAACTAATCACACCCAGTTCTTGTTCACCGTCTTGATATGATAATTTTGAAACCGGATCAGTTCTCTACATCAACTTGGAGATGCTTCTTTCGATAATTCTCTAGTGATTTTCTCAAGGCTTCTCTAATTTTTTTATGCATCATGTAACATCCCGGTTTACGGTATATGTGGATAGGTTTAAAAGAATTGATTT
>OVAP01007986.1:0-10288 GCA_900406295.1 Aurinia saxatilis
TTATGAACTAGGACTAGCAGACTATTTATACTATCAGCTAAACCGTCATACGACCACGAGCTTTTTCTTCATTCGGGCCATCTTTCCTTTCTCTGCCTACGAAATCTCTGTTAGTTTCTTTTTCTTCGATATGCTCCGATACGCCTTCCTTTTCTCCGATACTCTTCCATTTTTCCGAGAATCTCCTACAAGATTTCCTTTTTCATAAATCTTCTTGTATGTCGGTTTACGAAGGGCTTTGCTCGGCCCAAAATGCGGTGGCCGGCCCATTAAGGAAGTGTTGGACCGTTTAGCTTGTCCAGAGTGTTGTTAGACTTCGTAAGTCGTAAGTGTTCGGATGGTTACCTCGTTAAAAACCTTAGCAAGGAAACCGCTTGGGAGAAAACCTTACTAAGGGAATAAGAGTATAACCATGTTGATCTTTGTAGATCGTATGATGAAATGTTCATCGTGGAACCTTTGTTCTCGATATAACTTAGTTATTTGCTTTGCTAGGATCCACGGAAAGGAGATGATATGCATCCTAAGTCATTTTGACTTGTCGTGATCACGGATGATTTCGAGAGTATGTTAGGTGACCCGTGTGTGTTCCACGGGTCGCGGAACTCTTTGGATACAATGAACCGCGACCCGTGGAGGTTCACGGGTCGCGGAACAGACTTGGCGAAACGAACCGCGACCTGTGAACGTCCACGGGTCATGGTTCGTCGCGTCCAATGAGACAAACCACGACCCGTGAACGGACTCGAAGAGACAAACTGCGACCCGTGAACGGACTCGAAGAGACAAACTGCGACCCGTGAACGTTCCATGGGTCTCGGAACTCTCGGGACGTGACGAGCCGCGACCCGTGGACTTTCATGGGTCGCGGAACAGACCTATTGAGACGAGCCGCGACCCGTGATCGTTCCACGGGTCGCGGAACTCGACGAAACCGCGACCTGTGCACATTCACGGATCGCAAAATGGTTCGTTCGGACGAGTCGTGACCCGTGGTTCGTGCACGGGTCGCGGAATGTTCCCCTTCGTCGAAACGCGACCCGTGAGTTGTCCACGGGTCGCGCCTTGCTCATACGATGCAAAGCGATCAGTCGCGACCCGTGATGAGCCTACGGGTTGTGGACTGTTCTAATACGTTCCTTTGTCCCCGATAACTCAATCCCACTTTCCGAAGATAGTTTCATATGAAATCGAAGTCTTGTTCGCCCGGTTTCATGTTTGAGTGGTCAAGTTATCGAAAGGCTCAAATTTTCCGATAGTTAGTGCAACGGATGTTGGTGACGATCTATCCTTATAATTACTTAGCATTTTGACTGATACCAAGTCGTAGTCGATTCTTGTGTTTTACGGAGAGTAAACTGTAGGAGGCATCGATTTTAGTTTACAGGAGATGAGAATGTCATCCTGCGGGTTATTATCCCGAATGCTGCTGTAAACTTTTTGTTTCGGAAAACGAAAATCGTTCAGTTACCTTGGCACGTTGTTAAAGACAACTATTAGAATTTTCCCTCCAAAATTGTGTATAAGTAGGGGTGCTCCCTCATCCTTGTTCACAAGGTGCATTGTTGAACTTTTCAGAAATTCTCAGAGGTTCTTAGAAGTTTTCAGGTAACTCTCTGTTCTCTCTCTTGTTCTTAGTTGATGTGACTTGATAGATTTAGGTTTTGAACCTTGTTCTTGGTAGAATCTTGGTAGAGAATCATAGTTTTGGATAGATTACCAGAAACTTAGACGTTTTTACTGCTAGATCTACGGGAACTCAGGAGCTTTGTGATTGATTGTTATAATATTATAAAAATCAAAAATCACAATGTATCCTTCCTTATCTTCTTCCCCATCTTTTTCCACTACCACCCATTCTTTCACCATTGTTGTGAAGAAAATTTCTTCATTCTCACAACTCCCCATCTCTCTCACACTTAGATAAATCAAATTGAAGTATGGAAGATGAAGGTTTCGATATGTACCTCGGAGATTGGGTTGCGATGAAGAAAAGGAGCAAAATTGTCGACTGTCGAAGACGGAGAGAAGGAGGATAGGTCGAGGGTCTCCTCCTCTCTCGTCGGTTTCGCGACCCGTGAGGGTATCATGAGTCATGCTTCGTGCGTCCTCGACTTTCCCGCGACCCATGAGCCATCAGGGGGTTGCGGTTCGTGTATCCGTGAGCGTTCCGCGACCCGTGATCACACCACGGGTCGCGTCTCACGCGAAAAAGTTTGTTCCGCGACTCGTGAGCTGACCACAGGTTGCGCTTCATGCGGAGTAGTCGCTTCCGTGACCTGTGAGCACACCACGGGTCGCGGTTCACTCGGCTTCGGCTCTTCCGCGACATGTGAGTGTAGCTCGGGTCGCACTTTGCTCATTGATGGTCCTCTCCCGGCTTATGGTGATGAGATGGATGAATCTTCTTCCGAAGACCATGTTCTGAGAAAAGGTTGTTTCATGCGGCGTCCCGATGGTAGTGAATTCTTTGTCACCGATAGCGATTATTCCTCCGAGTCGTCTAGCTCCGATAGTAGTCTCGGTAGGAATAGTAATGGTAGTGTAAGTAACTATGGTGCCAATATGGATGAGGCTAGCCATAGTGGGAATGTTGGTAGCGGTGATGATGCTAACGGAAGTAACAAAGCTATTAGTAGCGATAACGAACATAGTTTAGTGAGAGTAGTGGCGGCAATAATATCGGAGACGATCATGGATGTCCTCCTATAGTTAGTAATGAGGAAGCGGTAGGTCTTGATGATGCTCCGATTATTGATATCAACCAAGAGTTCGAAGATCTTCGAGCTTTCAATGATGCTTTCGATGTCGCTGAGGTCTTAGTGTTACAAGAACGTGCTTGTCTTAATAGGAAAGCGGAATGTCCTAGGACTAAGAGAATTAAGCCGGATCCGCTGGGGTCAAGCTTGTCGACTAAAGAGTCGATAGCTAAGCTTAGGGAAGTTTTCTTCATTCCTGAGGACGTGGAGATAGTGATTCCATCGCCTTCCGGTCGTCTTGATAATGCTCCTAAAGGATACTTTTACTTGCTTGAGAGTTTCTTTTAAGAGGGAGGTACAACTTGTGCTTCTCGCAACTTACTTCGAGCGGAATTCGTCACTTGGTGGGAATTCTAATATGTTGCATCGAATGTGGCTTTGACATCGAAGTAGGATTTCTTTCCGAAGTGCTAGAAGTTCGCCAATCTGATCGTAGTAAGAACATATACGTAGCAAGAACATATACGCTTTTAAGAGGGAGGTACAAATTGTGTTTCTCGCAACTTACACCGAGCGGAATTCTTCACTTGGTGGGAATTCTAATATGTTGCATCGAATGTGGCTTTGACATCGAAGTAGGATTTCTTTCCGAAGTGCTAGAAGTTCGCCAATCTGATCGTAGTAAGAACATATACGTAGCAAGAACATATACGCTTTTAAGAGGGAGGTACAAATTGTGTTTCTCGCAACTTACACCGAGCGGAATTCTTCACTTGGTGGGAATTCTAATATGTTGCATCGAATGTGGCTTTGACATCGAAGTAGGATTTCTTTCCGAAGTGCTAGAAGTTCGCCAATCTGATCGTAGCAAGAACATATATGCTATTGCCGGTAAACCTAAGAACAGAGTCATTCGAGGTCTTCCGGGACGAATCCATCATTGGGAAGATAAGTTCTTTTATGTGAAGAGGGATCATCATTCGATAGAGAGTGAATATCTCGGTGGAATTAGGTCTCGGTGGAGATGTATAGGTAGCTTTATCGACGGATTTTCTTGTCTTGGTTGTTTGCCTTCGATTTCTTTTCCCTTGGGTGTTTTCTAACTTTTTGTTGTTTTGCATATGTGCAGATCATCTGCTTCTTCTCCGTGCTACCGAAGGCTTTCCGGAAACGTTTGCGGCCGTGGTGCACAATTCAACTCATTGGGTAAAGACATTTACCTTGAGACGTGTTGAGAATGCCCGATTTCAGAGAGACGGTTTTGATTCACCGCAACGTTCGGAAGATACAATGGAGGTTGTGAGATCGAGGATGACTGTGATGGAGAGGCTTCAACAAGAGAGAAATGCTAGTAGTTCGTAGGTTCAATCTCCCGCGCCCGCGGTCGTGCATGAGGGTGCCGTCTTGCACTCGGAGAAGGCTACGGCGGATGCTGCTCCTAAGTCTTCTACGTGCAAGGGCATTGCCAAGGATTCTTCAAAATCGAGCAAGGCCAAGGTTGTTGCTAAGCCGGTCAAGGACCAAGGGACTTCGGAGCCTGCGCCTCGCAAGAGATCGAGGAAGGATGCTGCTTCCTCTGATGTTGCGGAGGATGTGATGCTACCGAGTGCGACTGAAAGAGTGGTGACAACGTTCTTCTCACGCATGACCCTGGACGGAGATGTCTTTCTCTGATGGAGTCTTTTCGGCATCGTGAGAGATACTCTGCTGCTTCCCATGCTGGTTAGAACGTAAGTAGCCCTACTTTCGTTTCATATGAGTTCTTGATGCTTATGTACTAATGTTTATCCTTTGTCTTGCAGTTCATTGCTCAGATGAACTATATGATGCTTGGTTACGAGGCCGACTTCGCGGAGCTATCAAAAGAGAATGCTGAGCTTAGGAGTGTTCAAGCGTCTCACGAGAAAGACATGTCTCTTCTTGTTAACAAGATTGTGAGACTCGAGACCAAGGCATAAGAATGGGAGATCAAGGCCAAAGCTGAGGAGAAGCGTGCCCTTAGGAACAAAAAGAAGGCGACCTCGGAGGATCTCACATCGTCAAAGCTTAGGAGGGCTGTCGGCGAGTATCTTCTTCTTGCGGAGAAGGCTCGTGCCAAGGTGATCAGGCTCAAGGAGGAGCTTTCCGACATGATGAGTCATTTTTGTAAGGTTCGTGTTTTGTTTGATCCTCCGAATTCTTCAAGTTTTCGATGTGAAATGTTAATTGTTTACGATTCTTTGATGTAGGCGGAGAACTCGTACCAGATGATCAAGTCATAGCACGGCGATACCCCCCCCTCTCTTGCTGGATTGGAGAACGACATGTTCAAGACTCGCTCGACCTATGTTGGTGCCGATCCTGAGTATGATTGCTTTGTCAATGAGTTGATTGCTGATATGTCCGGGCTATGCAAGCCATTTGGTGCGGAGCCGTGTGATGAACCGGCGTTGGTTGAGGTTCTGGTAGTTGATGATGCGTCGGATGAGGAGATTCCGGAGTAGGTTGTCGGAATTCCTTTCTTCTATTTACATTCAAAGACTTTAACTTGACCAGATGTTGCCTTTTGAGACTTGGTTTAAACGAGTATGATAACTTGTTTCTTTATGTGCATGGATGGCTTTATCCAAACACTTGAACTTGGTGTATTACCGTTTAGGCTTTGAGATGCTTTGGAGCATGGTAGCTTGTTGTATGACATAGCTGATTCCGCATTCACGTGTAGATTACGATTTTCTTGCTAGGTAGCGCGTTTGAACTGTCGATTCAATTACTAGACCAACGAGATGTTTGTTGGGTTTTAGGAATTGAGCTTTTCGAAAGTTGTTTCTGAGTCTAAGTTTTTGCTTGCATAGCTATGCAAAGCAAATGACTTCAAAGGTTTTACTCGCAGAATATCCTGCGATATTTGGTGTTAGAGGTTTATTTGGTTCGAACGATTTGTTGATCATTCGAGAAGCGGACCAGTAAGATGCCTGGTAGGTGTGGAAGAGCAAAAGTTTGTGATAGTGTGTTGGAGTAGTGCTTGCATACTTATGCTTGCTGCTTGATAGATTTTTGCTCTTTTAGACCAGCGCATTAGCTCGGGTTTCGATGGGTCAATTGATCGACAGATCGTGCTTTTTGCGGTGAAAATGCATAAACCTAACTATCCCACCTTGCGATGTTGCGTCAAGGTGTGCCCGTGAGATGTTGATCACCAGTGTTTAGTTAAAATGGGTTTTGAAGACGAGATGTTTCTTCAAGACCCTCACTCTTTCTCTAGCAAGAATCCTCGTGCGCTTTACCATGAGACGTGTAGACGTTCCCGGGTGTTTACATTGTTGGGGCCAGCAACAATGGTGGCGTTTTGATACGCCCAAAAGTGTTAAAACTTTCGAGTGAGCTGTGACGAGGTCTTTAGCTCCGCAGTATCCCGACGATAGTTTGCGTTTTAGGAGCTCCCAAATGAGACTATGTCGAGATAGCAATGATCATAGTAAGGTCTCCGTGCTAATTCTCTCCCCGTCAAAAAAGTCTTGACACCAAGGCCTTATCATGACCGTGACAACGTGTATAGTTGACCCAGAGGTGTTTACGAAATGTCATATGAATTGTGGACGTACCACAGATTGCAGGAAATGCTCGAATAATGCAAGGTATTACGAATTCAAAGTTTAAAACTGAACTATTCAATAAATGTAATGTTTTGTTTGATGCTTGGGTAGTGATGTTTGATGTTGTCCGTCCAATAAGTTAATGTCGAAATTTTTTTTGCTGGCAGTAAGAATTGGAGTGGGAGTATATGAGTATACCCACCTACCCCCCCCCCCCCCCCCCNCCCCCCCCCCCCCCCCCCCCCCCTTTTATCGAGGGGTCAACTGAACTCATCGCAAGGATGAGCTTCCTACGTACCCTCGAAAGGGATCAAGTCGACTCGTAATTCATTGTTGTTGCTTAAGTTGAACTAAGCGTCGGATCGAGGCTTGATGTTCGAGCCTGGAGCGTCGGATCGAGGTTTGATGTCCGAGCTTGGAGCGTCGGATGCCTCAGGTAGATCTATTATCCTATGCCTCTTGGTTGGCTTCTCATCTGTGTAATCGTTACGATTTGGTTTTCGGTGTTGGTGTTCTGCTAGCAAACAAATACGCGACTCCTTCTGGCTTCCCCATATGGTTCTAACTCCGGAAGGTGTTGGAAACTTCAAGCACAGATGGTATGCTGATGGTACTGCCCGCATTGAGCTTAGCCAAGGTGTTCTGAGGATTGCATTGTAGATCGTTGGATGATCGGCCACAGAGAATTTGACTATCTTTGTAACACCTCCGGCTTGAACTGGAAAGTTGACCTTGCCGATAGTCATTGTGGTCTCTCCGGAAAATCCAGTGAGTGGTCTGGAAGCTATGGTGATGTCTGCAGGGTCTACTCTCATGCGGCGCAAGGGGTCGCGGAAGATGACATCTACGGAGCTTCCTGTATCAATCAGGATCCTAGCGGTGTCGAAGTCATTGATGTTAAGCTTTATGACAAGAGGATCGTTGTGAGGTCGATCGATTCTTATGGCGTCCTTTTCGGTAAAGGAAATGGTGCACTCCGGATGTATGGGAGTGTACGCCTGGAAGGATGCCGCGACTGCTTTCCGCTGAGACGGTATCAAGACAAAACTGCATCCACCCATGATCATATTGATTCTCTGGCATGAACCATCATTGTGATCTTCATCATCGGATCTATTCCGCTTGTTGTGTTCGTCCGCTTGGGGTTGCTCCTTGGGAGTATCTTCACCTGCATCATGAATAAAATCTTTGAGATGGACGGTATTACCGAGATGACCTGAGAGAAATTTCTTGGTGAGTTACGCACCCAAGGTTCTGCAATTTTGCGTTGAGTGTCCTTTGGCTTGGTGAAGATCGCAGTATGCGTTTTCATCGTAGCCTGTGCGACTTCTTGTCCATCCTTCAGAGTGCCCACGTCCACATCCCGCTACGTCCAGCATTCCTTGAAGATCCTTGCTCGCTGCTCTCTCTGATGTTGATCACGTAGTTGTGTGAGCCGGGACCTTCATGATGGATGTATTTGGATGATGAAGGAGGTATCCTCGTACTTTGTTGAACGGTGGGATGTGAGTAGGGCGCGAAGCGTCAGCTGGTGCATGCTGCATCTCTTCCTCATTCACAATGTAGGAGTTAGTGAGGTGCAAGGCATCTTGAATGGGGTCTGATATGCTAGCTCTTTCCTGAATTTTGACTCGTACCATAAGCCTTGCTTGAAAGCGCGAAGTGCTTCCTGGTCACTCATGCCTTTGACCTGCGAGATCAGGGTTTTGAACTTGGTGATGTAAGTTTGAAGAGAGTCCATCGGACCTTAAGAGATTGACCACAAGACAACATATGTTGTCTTCTGCGCCATGAAGATGGAGTAGTTCTTGAGGACAGTCATGGTAAGCTCTCAGAAGCTGTCGATGGAGTTTTTTGGTAGTTGAGAGAACCATTGAAGAGCTGGTCCTTTGAGATTCTCGACGAAGAGGAGACAGAAGCATGTGTCTTTGTATCCCCGTGGAAACTTGGCCCTGTTCATGGCGATCCGGAAGGATGTCAAGTGTTCTCTTGGATCGGCCGTCCCATTGTAGTGCGGGATCTTGACTTTTATGGGATCAGGGATGCGAGCTTCTGTGATCCTCCGAGTGAAAGGAGTCATATGTGATTTCTCGAGAATGCGGTCGATTTCACATGCACGGTTGGTTGCCTTGTGGATCTGAGAGCGTACTTCCTGGATAGTAGCTTCTGTTCTGCGGAGGGATGCCCTGAGTTGGAGAATCTCTTCCTTGTGTTCACCGAGCTGATCCTCATCCGAGTACTCTTCCTCGAAGACTTCTTCGCCTTGAACTACAGGTTATTATGTACGCTCTGGTTGTTGAGTGTCTGGTGGTGGACTTACTTCTCTCGCGACCGTCTTCGATGTGAGATTGCCTGTTGATCACCGGAGTGTCCTTGGTAATTTCAATAGTTATCTCCGATTCTTGTGGTTGTTCCGTTCGACTGACAGGATTCCTGTGAATCGTCTACCTTGTGTGGTCGAGAGGAGGTAAGCCGAAGAGCTTCCTGGAAGCTTTCCGTGGTTGGTTTCAGACAGAGAGTTCCTTCAACATATCCGCGATGGATTCGTTGATCTTGTCTTGCTTAACAGAGCATGTAAGCAAGTCGTTGAGCAGGGTGCTGACTTCCGTGAAGCCTGTTTGCGGATTGACAACTGTCACCGCCTCCGTTGAGTGGAGTTTGCATGGTCGGATTGCTTCCTTTGTTGACTCCTTTGCTCGACTGTGGAGTCACCATGGATCCGATCGGGATGGATTGCTGGGTAGTTTGTTCTTCCCCTGCCATGTTCGTCCTGGGTTACAAGAGATTCTTTGTGTGGAACAGTCGATGAGCCTCCACAGCTGACGCCAAATTGTGTGTACCGAAATTCACACAACCACAAACGTTTCTAAACAAAACTTTTAAGGGATCGTTGACTATCTTTATGTGTGAACCACTTGTGAACACGAAAGCAAACGAACTATGAACGGAAAGAAAAACAAAGGTTGTGAGCTAGATTTTTATTGATAGTATGCTAAGGTTTTTTGCAGCCACGAATTTTAGGGTGCAAGAGCTCTGGAAAGTTCAAAGATACATTATGAGCTAGGACTAACAGATTATTTATACTCTCAGCTAAACCGTCATACAACCATGGGATTTTTCTTCTCCATTCGGGCCATCTTTCTTTTCTCTGCCTACAAAATCTGTGTTAGTTTCCTTTTCTCCGATATGCTCCGATACGCCTTTCTTTTCTCCGGTATTCTTCCATTCTACCGAGAATCTCCTAGAAGATTTCCTTTTTCGTAAGAGTGTACCCGAATCTTCTAGTATGTCGGTTTACAGAGGGCTTTGCTCGGCCCGAAATGTGGTGGCCGGCCCGTTAAGGAAGTGTTGGGCCGTTTAGCTTGTCCAGAGTGTTGTTAGACTTCGTAAGTCGTAAGTGTTCGGATGGTCACCTCGTTAAAACCCTTAGCAAGGAAACCGCTTGGAATAAAACCTTACTAAGGGAAAAAGAGTATAACCATGTTGATCTTTGTCGATCGTATGATGAAAAATGTTCATCGTGGATCCTTTGTTCTTGATATAACTTAGTTATTTGCTTTGCTAGGATCCACGGAAAGGAGATGATTTCGAGAGTGCGTCAGGCGACCCGTGTGTGTTCCACGGGTCGTGGAACTCTTCGGATACAATGAACCGCGACCCATGGAGTTTCACGGGTCGTGGAAGACACTTGGCAAAACGAACCGCGACCCGTGAACGTTCCACGGGTTGTGGCTTTCTTCGGACGCGTCGAACCGCGACCCGTGGATGTTCTCGGGTCGCAGAACAGACTCGCAGAGACAAACTGCGACCCGTGAATGTTCCACGAGCCGTGGAACTATTGGGACGTGACGAGCCGCAACATGTGGACGTTCACGGGTCGCAAAACGGACCTAGCGAGATGAGCCGCGACCCGTGATCATTACACGGGTCGCGGAACTCAAACAAAACCGCGACCTGTGCATATTCGTGTAGGAAAACTGACCTACCTAACCACTTAGGGACTATCAGGTTTCC
>OVAP01007987.1:0-10288 GCA_900406295.1 Aurinia saxatilis
CAACTCGAGCCTTTCTCGACATCGTCACTCTCGAAGAAGATTGAGTTTCGTGATTTGTTTCTTTGTCTTGTCTGTCCGAATTGAGTTTTTAAGGAACTCCAGTGTTATGAGGTAGTATTTATTCGCCATAGGAGGAACCGCTTTTCATTTGTTGGGACTACTCTTGTCCTGTCGAATAGTTTGGTTTTTTTAGACTGTCAAACAATTGGAGAGTATTATAGGTTTTGGTAAGCTTCCCGTTCTTAGGGCATTTCCCCTGGTGTGATCGTGTATCACTGCCGGCTTTCTTTCTGGGGTGGTTTATATTATCGCCGGTGGTTACATGTCACAAAAGCTGCAATACAACAAGTTTGGATGAAATTTACAAGTAGGCTCGGATTTTGGTTTTGAAGACTATCGATGTAATGTTGTGGTTACCATGGTAGCTAAGAATATGGTTAACGATTCTCTGCCTCCAAACCTTAAGCTTGATGCTTAAGTGTTTTTATTTTTAGTTTCCTCTGGTTTTTACCGGCTTGTAACTCCATCTTTGTGATGAGTTCTCTTGTTGCTGTTTGGCTTTAATAAATTACCATTATGAGAAAAAACAAAAGAAAAGAATAGAGCGTACAATAATGTGTAAATGAATCGGATAATGTTAATTTTATTGCAACATCTCAAAGCTAATTAAGTACTAAAATAGTAGAAGCAACATATGAATACGGAAAACAATAAGCTTTTTATTTGCTTAAAATATTAATGGGTGGGATGGATATCCGATTAACAAGTTTCACAAATTTCTATTTAACGTAAACTACTTCCACACACGGTAATTACATGAGAAAAATACTTAACCCCATCACAGATGATTAACAGAACAAAAAAAAAGTGGAAATATATATATAGCACATTATTTAAAGAAGCCAACTCTATTCAAACCCTCCCTGCAGGAGACAAAGGTGGTTGTTGTGAGAGATACCTCGCCGGAGACTCGGCTTCAATAGGACCTGAGAATGACTTTAACCTCTCGTTTCGAATCGGTGACATCTCTACATAAGCTTTTTCTGCTTGTAGAGTGTTTGGTTCCGTGGTCTTTACTGGAATTCGTCCCTCATTAACTGCTATACAAATGGAGAATGCTTGCAATAGCGAGAGTGATGTGTTGTACTCAACCGCGTAAACTCCTTCTTTGTATGGAGTGAAACTCAAGAACGGTTGGTTGTTATTATCCTGTAATCCTCCCTGCCAAAAAAAAATCACACAGTAATGAGTTTCATGCTTGAGGCCAAAAGGAAAAGCTAGAAGTAATGCAGTATTCAACTATTTTGTGATGTTATGTAACCTGAAAGAAAAGCTTGAAGGCATCTGAAGTGGAGGGAGAAGGGTTTTTGGGTTTATTCTGCTGATTCGTGAGGATTCTAAGGTTGCAACCCATATCCCAGCCTCCACAGTCACATGACCCACCTGATTTCCATCGTTGGATCAACGATGAAGGCCCTCCTTTGTGTGGGAGACTGTGAATTCCACTAGGAAGCACGACTGTTGCATTAACATCTGCAAAGTAATCTCCAAGTGCGGTTGAGTTTATGTCGGCAATTTTTGGGATTTGGATCATCATGGCAGCTAGCTCGTTGGTCCGCTGTGATTCAGGTGCGAAGAGTACATATTCTCTGGCTATGGGGTTATCGACAGAACTTTCTCCAGTGGGAAGAAGAGGTTTAGAACCCGAGACTCTCATCTGAGCGACAATGTTAGATGTGTAGTCCTGGCTTTGCACTTTCCTGCCATGGTTCATCCATTTTCCATTTTTCTTCTGTACTTCTTGGACAGTGAAGAAGGTATACTTGTGTCCATAGTCTTCCTTTTCTTGGAAACTATGTTTTCTTATTGTGGCTGCTGTAATACTTTGTTCCTTGTCAACCGCAAAAGTGAACAGTGGTTGATCATTCTTAGACGTCACACGAAAAAGAGCCTGAACGGTTGAAGATATTCCATTTCTAGACAGAAGGCTTGAAGCAGATGGTTGACCATCAGAAAGAATACGCTTTTGGTGACTTGAAGGTGCACCTTTTAGTGATGGCTCAGGAGATCTACATGCATGGCTTGATTTTGGTCTTATCAGAGGATCGAGTAACCTTCTCAAGGGACTAGACCTGCCTCTGTTTGCTGCACTGGTACTATCAAAAGAAGAACTTTCACTGCTAGAAGAGTTAGATAGATTGTCCAAACCAGCTCGTGATGATTTAAGCGTTGTACTTAAGTGGGGAGGAGTCTGGGCATTTTCGGCTTTGGAGCTTTTGCTGGACTTTCCAATGCTGAAGCTGAGTCGGCGAAATGGTGAAATACTCCTTGCTCTTTCTGATGAAACTTTAGCTGGTTTCTGATCTGACTGTTTGGACAAAGTTTCTGTTGACCTTCTATCTACAGGCCTGCTCCTAGAGGGACTACATTCAACATTTCTTGATCGTGGAACTGAACGTGATCTTTCTGGTAAAAATTTGTTTTTCTCCGAACTCAAGAAGCTGATACGCTTTAAGAACGGCTTGCTTCCATCAGCTTCACGTCGGAAAGGACCTACATCAGAGTCCAGGACTGTACTCTGCCCATACGCTAGCCTCTCTGGGAACCCCTTTCTATTAGTTTCTGCCACTCGCTCAGCCAGCAAAACTTTTGAATCATAGAACTTGGACAAACCGATAAGCTGTTTCTGAGAAACAATCCCTGGTACAAATACAGCAGCAGGCTTTTCTTTTCCAAACAGATCATGAACACGGGGATTTCGAATTCTCTCTTCCAACTTATCTCCTTTTTTCTCAAAATCATCTGCCAGGTTCCTTGATATTACCCTTGTGCAGGAAGGAATATCAGGCTTTGATGGAGTCAAGAAAGTTCTTGTTTTCGGAACAAGCTTAGCATCTGAGTCTTTCTTCACATTATGTAGGAATGCAGTTCCACGAGGGCTTTGATGAACTTGCCCATCTCTTCTAGTGATATCACTTTGTCTGTCCGTGTTATTCCCTGACAAAGGGCTAGGACTTTGTGAAGTATGACCAATATCCCGAGGTGGGTCGAAATCTTGAGAACAATCTCCTGGCTTAGTAGACATCAGATAATACTGCAGTGGAGGGTTATTAATCCTCTTACGAAAAGGTGAATTACATAGACCTTTGCTTGAATCAGTCGATGATTCATCAGTCCAGAGCGATGACGACATGCTTGTGTTGGACAACGAAGACCTCGTATGCTTATCCATCTGTTTATCACCCGATTGCCTATTTCTCAACTCCGGTAAACCAATGGCACCAGCTTTAACATCCTTCTCTTCAAACTTTTCACATTTCTTAACATAACTCGGCACATAAGACTTGTACTTCACATGGTCTCTTTCTCCTGACGCAGTTCTACCTATCCGTGACTTCAGACGATTCTCTAAGCGTTTAGGACATACATCTTCAACTTTTTTCGTCATCTCTCGATGGAAATCAGAATAAGATAACCCACGTTTATCATCTCTAAACTTATCATGTGGTGGAATTGACCTTTCTTTACTCAACACTTTCTTCTCAGCGGCAACAAAAGGTGGTCTATCACTTGAACCTTTCTTCAGCTCCAAACGACACTCCATCTCTTTCAAGAAGTTTTCACTAAACTACACCTCCTCAGCCTCTCATTCTACTACAAACGCCTGTCAAATGCTCCAAATCATCACAAGGATATTCTGTAGATACAAGAAAAAAAAAGTTAAAAGTCCATATCAACTACACAACAACAACAACAAGAAAAATCATCTTATCCACACACATACACAATGTAAAAATAATATCATCATCAACATTATTGAGCGGAATAAACAAGATTCCAAAATCATCTCAAAACCTTTTACAATAATTGAGATCTGGTAAGAATCTCCACAAGCAAAAAAAAAAAGAAAAAGCAAACCTAATCATAAAAAAGTTACAAAAATTAAACCCACATTATTGCTGAATATTCCCACTTTTTAATTCCCCCCACTGTACCAAAATCTCCACTAACAACAAATGGAAAAAAATCTGACTCCTGAATTAAAACTACTTGGACCCAAAAATGTAACACACAAGATCGAACATTTCTACAATCAAAATACAAGACAATACTCCAAAACCGAAACCGTACCTCGATAGAATCAATGCTCGTTGTTTAACACAGAGAGACAGAACCAGCCATCGAATCAGAGATTCACAGATCTCTCTCTCTCTCAATAATCTTCGTCCGTAAAATCAGGAACCGGGAATCGCGCCGTCGAAGCTGACCAGACCCTGACCCTATCAGCTCAAGAGTGAAGTAAGAGAGAGAAAGGAGATAGCTTTTCTTAATTGTATTGTAACACAACACAACTAAAGAGAAATGAAATAACAAATAGTTGTTGGAGTAAGTATGTTTTTTACTCGCCGAGTCTTTAGTCCTAATCAGTTTTAATTATTTTAATACTCTTTTTACCTGATTTATGGGTAAGGCAGAAACCTGACCGACGGATTTAGTAAAACAAATAAAGATCGAAATGCTGTACGGTCAAGATTCCTTTTCCTAACGCGGGGAATTTCGACCCCACCACACACACACCGTCACTACATAAAAAGACGAGCCCATTACTAAAGCCCATTAAGGCCCATTCAAAACGCTAGAAAATTCTGGAATCACCTCATCTTCTTCAGGTTCTCTCTAGATATTTCTGTGTTTCCGTACAATTACAGAAACATTCGAGAAGCTCGAGAGATTTCGGTTCCTCACTATAAATATATTCTTGGACACTTCAATCTTATCCAGAAATCGAAAAACAAAAAACATACAAGTTTCTACAAAGCGATCAAGTTTCTTAAAATTCTCTGACAAAAAAAGATGTCGATGATTCCAAGTTTCTTCGGTAACAACAGAAGAGGCAACAGCATCTTCGATCCATTCTCTCTCGACGTTTGGGATCCATTCAAGGACTTCCCTTCCTCCTCCTCTTCCCTGTCCCGAGAGAACTCAGCGATCGTTAACGCACGTGTGGACTGGAGGGAGACGCCAGAAGCGCACGTGTTCAAGGCGGATCTGCCTGGTTTAAAGAAGGAGGAAGTGAAGGTGGAGATAGAGGAGGACAGTGTGTTGAAGATAAGCGGAGAGAGACACGTGGAGAAGGAGGATAAGAACGACACGTGGCATAGGGTGGAGAGGTCGAGTGGGCAGTTCACTAGGAGGTTTAGGTTGCCTGAGAATGTGAAGATGGGGAGGCGGCGATGGAGAATGGTGTTCTGACTGTTACGGTTCCTAAGGCTGAGACCAAGAAGGCTGATGTTAAGTCTATTCAGATCACTGGCTAGTTCGCAAAAGTCCCTGGTTCGAGTTTGAGTAATGGTCTAGTGTGTTTTTATCTTCTTGTTATGGTTCTCTAATCAATGTATCGCGTATGTTTGAGTGATGTAATGATCTTGAATGAGATATGTAATAAATAAGTTTTATCACCAGCTTTCGCCTTAATCTGAGATTTTGAGTTAAGTAGAATTATATCGATATGTTATGCAACTCGAATTGCTGGAAGTAGAAAATACCGAGGTAACGTGACGGTCTAACAAGAGAAGTGATAAGCACACAAAATGTGTGTTTCTTGACAAAAGAAAGAGAAACAGAGGACGCTAATGTAGTGCATAGTGTGAAGGTAATAAGTAACAACGAACAACCCGACCATATCCGAAAAACTAATGCCTAGTCTTTCTGGTTCCCAATTCTGCTATGGTCCAGATTTGCCCATGATCTTGACCAATCGAGTAGGTGCGGAACTAGTCTCGGAACGAATCAAACTTGCCTATAAGGTGTAAGCATAACAGAGGTGATATTATATGTTTGTATCGCAATCTTAATTTTAAAGTGGTCCACATAAGCTTCGCTAATGCCCTTTTTACAAGAATCGGGGTTGAACCATTGGTGATTGTAGTCTATTTGTTCGTAACTTTTTAATACCAAACGGAGGTCGGGGTCTGAGCTTAAAGAAAATCCTAAATGAATGGTCTTTAATTTGGTCCGTGAATCTCTTCTTTCTTTTTCTAACTTAAGTATTCATATGATTTTGACCAAAAATAAATAAATAATAATATGATCATATCTGACCCGAAACGTTTAGAGTAAAAGCTAGACCGTTCAGGTGTAAACCTGGTGATCAGAATTATTGCTAAGTGATATGGTAAATATACAAGAAGAGTAGGACTAGTGATGTTAGCAATGACGTGCTTACCTTAAAAATATTATCTGGTTTGATCGTCAAGATATTCTTGCTAAAATGGTCTTGTGTTTATATATTTATTTATCGGATCGTCGTTTTCACACCACCCCTAATCTCATCTATATATTGCTAATCAATCAAGCCAACGAAAGAAAAACAGAGGACTTAGATCTTTGTAAGAAACAGAGGAGATAATAAACAAAAATCTAGAGAGACTGAATGGCGGAGAAGAAGGAGATGGTGATGCTTCTAGGATTTTGGTCAAGTCCTTTCAGTGTTCGAGTTGAGATGGTTCTCAAACTCAAAGGCGTGCCTTACGAGTACATGGAAGAAGATTTGCCTAACAAGAGCCCTTTGCTTCTTGAGCTAAACCCGATTCACAAGAAGGTTCCGGTTCTTGTCCACAACGATAGAGCCTTACCCGAGTCGCATCTGATCCTTCAATACATCGATGAAACATGGAAAAACAATCCAATTCTTCCTCAAGATCCCTATGAGAAAGCCATGGCTCGGTTCTGGGCCAAGTTCGTCGATGAGCAGGTATATATGTTATATTAAATGACTTAAAATCAGATATACATGTATTCACCTCAATTGCTTCTTCTCGGTTTCTTTAAGCTTTTCGCTCTTGATTCACAACAATATCCAACACATTTATGTTATTTATATTATCGATTTTCAGGCTAAATGATAAACATGTAAATCGAGATTGTTCTAATATATTTGATCTAAACTTATAGATCCTAACACTAGGCTTCAGATCCCTAATAAAAGCAGAGAAGGGACTCGAGGTTGCTATAAAAAAGACTCAAGAACATATCATGTTTCTTGAGAAGGAAGTCACAGGAAAAGATTTCTTCGGTGGCAAGACTATCGGATTCTTGGACATAATCGTAGGAGGTATGATCCCGTTTTGTTTGGCTCGGCTTTGGGAAGCTCTGGGAATCGATATGATTCCAGAGGAGAAGTTCCCAGAACTTAACAGATGGATCAAGAATATGGAGGAACTTGAGGCCATAAGAGATAGTATACCTCCAAGAGAGAAACAAATTGAGCGCATGAGAAAACTTGCAGAGAAAATTAAATCTGAATAAACTAAAGAGATAGTATTGTATGTCTTGGTGTGGAGATATCAGTATACTATAATGCTTGTTCTTTTGAGGTTTATATGCTTGTATCGTTTTGTTATTGAAATGCTAGAAATAAAAATGGACCATGGCCTTGTAGCAATTTTTGTAGGAAAATTGATTCCCTAAAAGTTTTATCATCCCTGTATAAGAATGTTGCAACAAAAAATCACATAATTTCATAAAATATCATTTAATGTGATTCAGATGAAGTACCATTCACAGTGAGGTGAATACCAGATACTACTATTTGATACTATCAACTAGTCAAATTATTGTCACTTACGTGATTTTGATATTCTCAGTTCCCATATACCTAAACAAACAAAAATCTTTAGAAGTATGAGCTATTAAAGGCTCGTAATTCGTAAAGCGACAAGACAACATGTTATGTGTCTTGAGATTCTAAAAGCCAAATTTGACATAGAAATAAAATAATAGGAGTAAATGTCAACAATGACCTGATTACCTTAAAGATGTCTTTTTGGTTTAATATTTAACATCTCCTTACCAAAAGAAAGAACAGAGAGAGATTCAATGGAAGAGAGTGTGAAGCTTCTAGGATTTTGGATCAGCCCTTTCAGTCGTCGGGTCGAGACGGCTCTCAAACTCAAAGGTGTGGCTTATGAGTACTTGGAGGAAGATTTGCCCAAAAAGTCAACTCTGCTTCTTGAGCTAAACCCAATTCACAAAAAGGTTCCTGTTCTTGTCCACAAAGGTAAAGTATTAGCCGAGTCACTTGTGATCCTCGAGTACATCGACCAAACATGGAGTAACAATCCAATATTCCCTCAAGATCCATACGAGAAAGCCATGGCTCGATTCTGGGCTAAGTTCATTGATGAGCAGGTAGTCTAACAACTTACATTAGTTTATAATATATTGTATATACAGATTAAACAAAATTCATATGAGGATTATAATGGAATGTAAGGTATTTGATTGATTGATTGATTTAAGTTGCAGATCTTACAAGTAGGTTTGATGTCCTTGGTAAAACCAGAGAAGGAAATAGAGGTTGCTATCGAAGAGGCTCAAGAACAGATCATGTTTCTTGAGAAGGAAGTTACAGGAAAAGATTTCTTTGGGGGCAAGACCATCGGATTCTTGGACATGGTTGCGGGAAGTATGATTCCGTTTTGTCTGGCTCGGGCTTGGGAATGTATGGGAATTGATGTGATGCCAGAAGAAAAGTTTCCAGAACTAAACAGATGGATCAAGAAGTTGAATGAGGTTGAGATTGTGAGGGAATGTGTACCTCCAAAAGAGGAACATATTGAGCGTATAGCCAAAATTATTGAGAAGACTAAGTCTGCCGAAATGAAAGATCCAACATCGTAACTCTATTGAAGAATAGTAATTTAATATATGCTTGTATCGTTTTGTTATTTTATTTTGGAAATGAAGATGTAATGTAGTTGGATTGGTTTTAGAAATCTCTGTGTGAAAAGTGAAATGTTCAAAGCTTATCAAATCATGATCAATGTTAATTATGAGTAATCAACCCATATTATCGTTCTCATTTGGGTGAAACATCGTCTTAACATAAATTGTATGGACTATGATTATATTGTCGTTATAAATTCAAAATAGACTATAGTTAATGCCGCGAGATTGTATTGCCCGACTATTTGGTCATGTAAACTCTGTCGATTTAACTTTTTGAATCGAATTAATTTATAAGTGTTCTGGTTAACAAAATAAAAAAGAGTACTGACGTAAGCAGTGACGATGATACCTTGAAGATAATATCTTGTGGTTTTGGATTTCAAAGAGTTTAAATTTTTGGATACCAAGAGAAAGCAAGATGGTCTTTATATTTATATATTCAAGTCGTCAAACTCACTTTTCAACACCCACAAGCCTCACATATATGATAAAGTACTAGTTAAGTTAAAGAAAAAAGTGAGAGAGATCCAATGGCAGAGAAAGAAGAGAGTGTGAAGCTCTTAGGGTTTTGGGCAAGCCCTTTCACCCGTCGGGTTGAAATGGCTCTCAAATTCAAAGGTGTGCCATACGAGTACTCGGAAGAATACTTGCCTAACAAGACCCCTTTGCTTCTCGAGCTAAACCCGGTTCACAAGAAGGTTCCGGTTCTAGTCCATAATGATAAAGCATTAGCTGAGTCATGTTTAATCCTCGAGTACATCGATCAAACATGGAGTAACAATCCAATACTACCTCAAGATCCCTACGAGAAAGCCATGGCTCGGTTTTGGGCTAAGTTCGTTGATGAGCAGGTAAACTAACAAAGGAAAAAGGGTTTAACCTATAAGTAATAATCAGACAAATTACTTAATCCTAGACAATTTTTCTAATGTGTTAATGTAACTTGCAGATCCTAACAGTAGGGTTAATGTCCCTGGTAAAAGCAGAGAAGGGAAGAGAGATTGCAATCGAGGAGGCTCGAGAACAGATCATGTTTCTTGAGAAGGAAGTCACCGGAAAAGATTTCTTTGGCGGCAAGACAATCGGATTCTTGGACATGGTTGTAGGAAGCATGATCCCGCACTGTCTGACTCGGGCTTGGGAAACTCTCCGAATTGATATGATTCCAGAGGAGAAGTTTCCGGAACTAAACCGATGGATCAAGAATTTGAATGAGATTGAGATCTTCAGGGAATGTATTCCTCCAAAAGAGAAACATATTGAGCACATGAACAAGTTTGCAGAGAAAATTAAATCAGCCTAAATCAAAGACAACATTGTCCACAAAATATTTAAAGATGCTTGGTTTCGTTTTGTTATTGAAAATTTCGAAATAAAGATGTAATGTAAATTGAATTATTATTCAGAAAGGTTTTGTGCAATTTTCTACTTATCCAATGAAAGATATAGTATTGAGGTTGAGTATTACTATTACCACACAACAACAGTAATTAAAAAGTGACGTCAGCCATGGCGTCAGTACCATCTAGATGTCCTCCGATGATACCCATGAATAAAT
>OVAP01007989.1:0-10286 GCA_900406295.1 Aurinia saxatilis
ACATGATTCAGATAATGTCCTCGGCTTTTACGAACGTAAAGCCCCATGCCGAGCTCATGATTTGGGTAATGTGCTCGGCGTGTTTTAGCCTACAAAATGCGAGGCCAAAGAAGTGACTTAGTAGACATCCTCGGCATTTTATTAGTATTTGCGTGTGGCCGAGGTCATGTTTCAGGACACGACCTCGGCTTGGATTCATAAGCACTTAGCTATTATCTTCGATTACTAACTCTGGACCGATGGTACGGATATTTGACCCCCACATGGACGAGGGTGCCGTATTACCCTCCTACATGCGCCGAGTCGTTCAGAGTGAATCTGAGACCGACAACAGTAAAACGGGGATACTGAGGGCGCCAAGGAGGAGGATGCATCAGTGGTCGAGGAAAAAGAGATGACCAAAGCCGAAAAATGCGATGACGCTCTCAATTGATTCCAAATGCTCTTGCGTTGATTGACCGTGAGATCCGAACATCCCGGTTGATGGAAAGGCTCGTGAAGGTTGAAACCGAGGAGTACCTTCAAAGTTACGGTCCATTGAAGGAATTGAAGAGGCAAAAAAGCTAGCAGCCGGGAAGAAGAAAACGAGGAAGAAAACCGGCCCTAAGAAAGCGACTCCCATCTACTACTTATCCGGTCGATCATCAACTACCCAAGAGTCGTTAGACGACCTAAGGGAGAATTACAATATTTCTGCCCAGGTAGAATTGCTCATCCCAGAACCAGACGACAGAGACGAGTCCCCTCCAACTGGCTACTTTACATTATACGAATATCTGTAGGCTGCTTTAGTTCCCTATACCTGAGATCATGACCGATTACATGTTCAGGCGTAGAGCCAACTTTCCTCAGTTGACTCCCCGAGCTGTTCGACAACTTGTAGGACTTCTAGTTAGGAGCTTTGAGTGTGGGATTGAGCTCACAACCGAGCATTATCTTGCCCTCCTAAGATTTGTCAAGGCGACGAAGAGTTCAGCCAGTGTTTATTATTTGACCAACCGTCCTAAGAGGAGAATCATCCATGGTTTTCCTTCTAAGGACAATCCTTGGTCAAACATTTTTTATTATGTCCAAATTTGCCGAGCTACAGTCGGTCGGAATATCCCATTGATTCTAACAAGTTGGGATCCGATCAGTAGGGCTCTTAGTTTTTGAAGTTGCTTATGTTTATAAATGATATCCGATTTAACCGAGTTGCCCTTCTTACTCAGATAACTACTCCTGGCCCCTACTCTCCAACACATTCATGGCCGACTTTGAAAAGCTTCATGCCGGACGAACGCACTGGAAGGACACTTTCACATTTGAGTGAGTACATACAGCAAGAAGTAGAGCCGAAGGGTTCGTATCATCGGACGAGGAAAGGGAATCTGAAGAAAAGGAAGACCAAACCAAAGAAGTCCTTGCCTAGATGAGCCACCAGATCAACTTGCGTGAACTCAAGCTCCAAATGAGGATGGAAAGAGAAGCGGCCGAGCTTGCGGCGAACCCTGTGAGGGTTTACAAAATCATCGTGGAGCCAAATCCTCTGGCCATCCTACCGGCCGAAGAGAACGATGAGCTTCCGCCTGCCCCTGAGGCCTTCGGACCCGAGGAGAGACCAGAGGGTTCTGTTCCTAAAAACACTCTTCGAAGAAGAGGAAAACGAAGGTGTCGGTTGAAACCGAGGGGGCCGATACTACCGAGTTGACTAGGAAGAAGAAGAAAAAGAAAACAACCACCAAAAGAGGCATTGTTTCTTCTCCAAAAGGATCTTCTCCTCCCGATATTCCGGCAATACACTGTTATACTCGTAAAGCCGAGGACTTCATCTATATCATGTCCTCGGCATTATGTATCATCACCTTTTGTCAGCAATGCCAAGCACTTAACTAAATCGCGAGCTCGGCATGACTCATATGTCCCCGACCATATCTGAAGCTTATTATTCGGGCCGAGGAGTTTGCCTAAGTCACATCCTAGGCCTATTTTCACTTTACTCTAGAAGGGACGAACTCGTCATTACATGGTGGGCCGAGCGGTACGAAGGTAAGCCCAAATCCTGTCAAAAGCCGAGCAGACCCGGGCCCAGATAAGACGAGCCGACCTGAAAGGAAAAGGAAAGGAGAATCAAGGATATATGAGAAGATCTAGGAGTTAAACTTATATGGAGGTCGGCATGATCTTGTATAAATACTCTTCTAGGTTAAACTTGTATGATCATCTCTTTCAAGCCTAAGAATCCTAAAAGCTTACGCTACGAAAGACTTTAACTCACATTCGATACAAAGCAATCCTTTGCTAGTTCTTTTTGTGCTTGTGTCTCACTCTTTGTATCGAGTCCCTCTTCCAGAAATCTCGAACAAGTAGTGATTGTGTGATTTTACCCACACAATTTGGCGCCGACTGTGGGGACCCTGATAACTTTTCTCACAAACCGTAACCCTGGCAAAGAATAATGACCAACGAGCACCAAAACCCCACCGACGAACATCAGCCAGGAACGGCCACGCCGTTTACTATCATGCGAAATGTGACCAACAACCAGGGAGTCGCGCGCGTCGAGGTCAAACCAGAAGCCGTCGCGGCTACGCTGTCCGATCTCGCTCACCGATCCTCGCTTCAGGAGACGACTAACCTCAGCATCTTCAACTAGCTAAACTCAATTTCTACCTAGCTAGCCGCGACGCGCAAACCTCTGAGAAAAGTCCCAACTAACGTTTGGAGCTCTCTCAACCTCAACGATGGCTTCCAGACACCCTCCAACACGTTCAGAATCACAGATCCCACTCGCCTTCCTCCTCCTCCCCAGAGACAAGGAGCCTCGGCGCTTAGCAGGCCAATCATCAACCACGAATCATCACGAAACACGGATAAGAGCCGACGAGATCGAAGGAACGAACGGCGAACAGATCAAATATTCAGAAATCGCAGCCAACAAAATAGAAATTTCGGACGACGATCACGATCTTGACGAGGAATCCGGACATCGAGACCTTCGCACCGAACTAGATGAGATGAAAGGCATGATCGCAAGGACCAACGACGGATTTAAGGCTGTTCAGAACCAGGTTCATTGAGCGACCTCATCGGCCCCTGCGATCGACCGAATGCTTGATGAGGCAAGAAGAACTCATTTCGTCCCGGCCATCACCACCGTGAACATCCCGGATCCTGGAAAAATGAAGATTCCGATCTTCAAAGGGCTTACCGATCCCAAAGCACACATTGTTTATTTCCATCTCGCCATGAACCAAACAAAATTCCCGCCGGGACAAGGAGATGCCGGTCTTTGCCTCCTGTTCGCCGAGCACTTAGATGGGGCAGCCCTCTGATGGTTCATAAAGTTGGATCCATACTCAGTTGATAACTTCAATACCCTCCAAAGCAAGTTCCTAGCGCAGTACGTGATCCTGGTTAGAACCAAGCCGACTCTATGGAACATCCGACAGGGGCAGAACGAATCCCTTCACGATTTCATAGTCAGATTCAAATCAACCCTAACACAAATTGACGGCATGGGGAACAAAGCTACTCTCGAAGCCCTGAAGCAAGTGCTTCTCTTCACTGGCAAGCTTCGCCGGTTGCTGGCAAAACGACCAGTTAACACCATGCAAGAAGCCCTTCAACAGGCCATCGGATATATAGCCGACGAGGAAAAAATGCTAACGTTTCGGGTCAAACAAGTGAGGTCGACAGGTCGACCAACTCCTTCCGTGCCACAGCAGACTACACATACGAAGACAGCCACTGACCGCTATGTTGACCACGAAGGAGCACCTCAGGGTGGTTCCCACAACTACCTCATGGGCCATCCTCAAGACGAGGAATTCTATTATACCGAGGAAACACCAGAAAGAAACCAAGGATGAGGTAGAGGCCAAGGTGGGGGTCGAACAGGAGGTCGAGGAAGAGAATGTTTACGACGAAAATGCCTTCTGTGACCACCACCAGAACAAAGGACATAGCACCGCCAATAGCAAAGTCCTCGGGGCCCTTTTGGCAAAATGTCTGGCAGAGGGAAAATTTGGAGGCTTTAGCGTCAAAGATTTCCCCGGACCAAAGAAAGATGCACCCGACCAGCCCCATAGCAGAACGACGCAAACAAACACGACAGAGGAGAGGAAGGAGACCAGCAGCAAGGTCCCCGACCTCGAATTAATATGATCATGGGCGGATCGCAGTATTGCTTCGACACCGTGTCTTCCATCAAAGCCTTCCAACGACAGGCCGACTCAGTCTCTAGAGTGACATCCGAACGCGATATCCCCTCTCATAGTTTGTCCTTTGAAACACAGGACACTAAGGGAATCGTTCATCCCCATAACAACCCTCTGGTGATTGAAGTCCTCGTCAATGACTTCGAAGTAGCAAGAGTTCTCATCGACACCGGAAGCACGGTGGATGTGATCTTCCGAGAAACCCTTCGCAGGATGAGCATCCCCCTCACCGAGGTGCTCTCCAGTCCCAAGCCGTTAACAGATTTCTTTGGCGAAACGACGATGACACTAGGAACAATCAAACTTCCAGTTCAAGCCCTTGACGTAACTAAAATGGTGGATTTCTTAGTTGCAGATCACCCAGCAATCTATAACCTCATCCTTGGCACACCATGGTTGAACGCAATGAAAGTTGTACCTTCTCCCTACCACTTGAGCGTAAAGTTCCCAACGCCACGATTCGAGGGAGTTAGCGAGAGTCCAGAGTCGATCGTTGGGACCGGACTCCCGGGAAGGTGAGTTTGGAGAATAGGGTCGCAGACCCGACCAATCTATATGAGGGAATCTCCTCGGCCGTTGCCCTCAAGGGAGAGACCCCGGCTGCAGATGCCTTACCAGACTTCCCTTTCTTCTTTTTTTTATCTCCCTCGGCCTGCTCGGCAAGACCCCCTTCGGCCGAGGAAACTTCTCTCGTCCTTTTCTTTTTTTACGAGTGTTTCCGAAGAACACCGTCTTCGGGCCTTGGTGCGTCCTCCTCGGCCATCAGGAGCTCTTCGGCATTAAGAACAATCCCTGCATCGGCCAACACAAGGGCCAGGGGGTTGGGGTCAATGACTATTCGGTTCACATGAACCGGATCAGCAAGCCCGGCTGCTTCTTTTGCCTTAGCCTGTTGGAGTTTCAGCTCGCGGAGATTGATTTGGCGCTCATCTCTCGTATGCTTTATTTGGTAGGTGCTGTTTTTTCTTGCAGTTCTTCTTCTTCTTCCTCGTCCTCGGTCTCTCTATCCCCCTCCGAAAAGACAAATCCCACGACTCTTCCCCTTGCTTCCTCGACTCGCTTAAAACTGAAGTTTTTATGCCAATTGGTCGGCCCGTTTCTAAGCTCTTCAAGGTCGGCACGATGCTCAGACGACGGGAACGGGCAAGGGGTTAGATTAAAGAGAGCGACAAAAAAAAAAGAGACAGGTCGGCAAAAACGTAAACATGACCATACCAATCGGGTCCCAATTAGAGAGGATGAGAGGAACATTCAATCCAACGGTCGCTTGGCAAATAGAGGTGAAAAAATAAAAATTGGACCAGTGGTGATCTTTTGACGGAAAACCGTCGATCACTCGGCGCTTATGCCTATTGGTCAGGTAATATGTGTTCCGGACGGTCGTAGTCGCCTTAATGAACATCATGAAGCTAAGGTAGTGCTCAGTAGAGAGCTCAATACCGCACTAGTATCTTCTCACCAAAAAGCCGACTAGATGTCGGATTGCCCGTGGAGTGAGCTAGGCAAAACTGTCTCTATGACGGAAGAGGTAGTCCGTCATGACCTCGGGAATCGGGAACCAAAGGAGCCCCCGAATAAAGAAACTTTCATACAATGTAAATTATCCATCCGGGGGAGAGTCCGGCCTATCTTCGGGAGATGGCACAATCAGTTCGACCTCGTCCGATATGTTGAATCGTTCTCTAAGTTTCCTTAGAGAATATTCGGTCGAAGAAGACCGTCCAGACAAATAATAGGTCGGAGGCGGACCCCTCGAACTCCCAGCCTCGCCTTTGCCTTTCCTCTTAGATTTTTTCTCCTCGGCTTTCCTCCTCTCCTCCTGTTCGACATCGAACATGGGACCGTATCCCTGATGATACTCCTCAGTTTCCACTTTAACCAACCGCGAGAGGAGATAGGACTCTACGGCAGTCAGATCAACCGGTTCCGAGTGCTCGGCTGCGGGGGAGACCTCGTACCTCCAGCAAACTCTATGAGCCTATGCTCCTCAGTTTGCGGGATGCCCTCATCCTCGACTTCTACCATCGCATGCTTCGTGGCGTTCTCCTTTACGCCTCCCTCAGACGAGGAGCCGCTCATAATGACTCGGCGCAGCTAAAGAGGTCATAGTCCTTGTCTAACGCGTTTTCGCCTTCGGCCGATCTGAAGTCCTCCAGAATATCGACGCCCTTGACGTCATTTCGCCCGCTTTGCTCGGCCTCCTCTTCTGAATACGTTCGGTCGACGGAAGTCATCGTTCACGGCGGCGACTGATGGATAAACCCTAGATTCTAAACGATACGCCGGAAAAAAAGATCTAATGCGGTAGAGCTTAAGGATTTAGCTAAGAACAATCAAGAACGCTGAAGAAGACTGAAGAGAGAGAACAGAGGATTTACCTTGAGAAGGATGTTACTTCACTCTTTTGCTAATGCAAAATGGAGAAATGAGGGGAGAACAGATCTTAAATAGAGGTAAGAGGGAAACCGTAGTAATTGCCTCGAAAATAAGCGAAAAAACCGAAATGTTTTGCCTCGAAAACATGGGATAACTGTTCATCTTCCGAACATTAAATGATTTCGACCGTTAGCTACAAGCTCGGCTTCATCTCGCACGAACTAGGTCATGCGAGCTTCCGGGGGTGGGGGGCTAACTGTGGGGAAAAAATATCCCCCACAACATATCACAGATAAATAGTCCTGCCGAAATGATTAAGTATTGAATGGATAAACCAAGGTCAAGCTTTAAAGAGCTACCTCGGCTTTATATCTACGGGCGAACGCCGAGGATAGCCTGTCTGGGTCACTTCCTCGGCATAAACGGTATCTACCAACATGCCGAGGGAGTTTATCATGTTATGAGCTCTGCAATACACCGTTATACTCGTAAAGCGGAGGACTTCATCCATATCATGTCCTCGACATTATGTATAATCACCTTTTGTCAGTAATGTCGAGCACTTAACTAAATCGCGAGCTCGGCATGACTCATAACACACGAAAGGCCGAGGTCATTAGTCGGCACATGTCCTCGGCCATATCTGAAGCTTATTATTTGGGCCGAGGAGTTTGCCTAAGTAACATCCTTGGCCTATTTTCACTTTACTCCCGAAGGTACGAACTCGTCTTTACATGGTGGGCCGAGCGGTATGAAGGTAAGCCTAAATCCTGTCAAATAGCCGAGCAGACCCGGGCCCAAATAAGATGACCTGACCTGAAAGGAAAAGGAAAGGAGAATCAAGGATATACGAGAAGATCTCGGAGTTAAACTTATCTGGAGGTCGGCATGATCTTGTATAAATATTCTTCTAGGTTAAACTTGTATGATCATCTCTTTCAAGCCTAAGAATCCTAAAAGGTTACGCTACAAAAGACTTTAACTCCTAATCAATACAAAGCAATCCTTTGCTAGTTCTTTTTGTGGTTGTGTCTCACTCTTTGTATCGAGTCCCTTTTCCAGAAATCTCAAACAAGTAGTGATTGTGTGATTTTACCCACACACTCCTAACCCCCCCTTTTTTTAGAGAGGGCTAGCTGGACCCATCCGAAGACAGGCTGCCTACGTACCCTGTGAAGGGATCAAGCCGAGCCCGTAGTTCAAGTTTGGCGCATAAGATGCAAAACATTTTTTTTTTAGATGTCGAGCGTTCCAAGAGCGTGGAATGATCCTGCCATCCATTGCGATGAGTTCATAGACACCGGGCTTGGCGACCTTAGTGACGCGGTAAGGTCCCTCCTAGTATGCGCCGAGCTTGCGGCATTTGGTTCTGCTGTGTTCTGAAAGACCTCGCGCAGGACAAGCTCATCTTTGTGAAAACGCTAAGGACGAACGCGGGAGTTGTAGTACCGAGCTGCCTTTTGCTGATAGTTCTGGAGGCGGACGAGAGCTCGATCTCGTCTCTCGTCGAGGAAATCAATCTGATCAAGCAACATGACGTTATTGAATTCCTCGTCTTGTGGGGTGAGCTGCCGACGAAGTCCGGGAAATTCCATCTCAGCTGGGAATACGCATTCAGAGTCGTAGACGAGGGCTAAGGGGGTTCGCCAGTGGGGCGTCGAGGAGTTGTTCGGTGCGACCAAAGAACCCCATCTAACTCCTCAGTCCATTTGCCTTTCTTAGCATCAAGTCTTTTTTGAAGACCATCGACGATTGTTCTGTTGATTGCCTCGGCCTGTCCGTTACCTTGCGGATAACAAGGAGTGGATTTTGTGACACGAATATTCCACTTTTTACAGAAACCTTTGAACCGAGCCGAGATAAACTGCGATCCATTGTCCATGAAGATTTCGTACGGGATACCGTGTCTGCAGATGATGAATTTCGAGACGAAGTGCTCCACTTGAGCATCCTTAATGCTGGTTTTGGACGAGGAGAAGTTTCTTGGTTTTGGAGCTAGTCATGGGACCGACGATTTCCATTGACCATTGCATGAAAGGATAAGGAGACGAGACCGAGGACGATAGCTCGGCTGGCTGATGTATTATCGGGGCGTGTCGTTGACATTTTTCGCACTTAGCGACATACTGCTCACAGTCGTTCATCATCGTTGGCAAGAAGAAACCGTGGGTCTTGATCCTTACGGCGAAACTCTGACCACCCGAATGATTGCTGCAATACCCATCGTGAATATCTTGCATGATACGATGAGCGGTCTCTCCTTCCACACAACGGAGAAGTGGTCCAGAGGCGGCCCATTTGTACAGTTCCCCCTCTGCGATAGAGTACCGGGTGGCCTGCGCTTTGAGTTTGCATGCCTCCATTTTTTTTTGCCGGGATTGTGCCGTCCGTGATGAAATCTTTAAGCCTGGAGATCGAAGGCTCGTCGCACCCATAGGTAATGGGCGCATTTTCCACTTGGTCGATTAACGCTACCAGGTGAGTCGCCTGTATACTCAGCATTTTGAGGAGCTATACTGGGATCACACGGCGAATTCTCAGATTGCAGGATTTGGGTTCAAATGAATTCGTCAAGGATCTCGGACGATGTTTAAATAAGCCTCCATTCGGCCGTCATGAGTTGAATAAACCCCATGGAACTAGTTGACGACGAGCTGAGAATCGCAGAAAGAGTGTAGTCGTCTTATCTCCATTCCGTGAGCCAAGCGAAGTCCCACAATAATAGCTTCGTACTCGGACTCGTTGTTTCAAGCTTCGAAATTGAGACGGAAATATTGCTCGATGATTTCCCCGTTTGGAGCAGTGAGATATATCCCGATTCCTGATCCCTGTTTTGAGGACAATCCATCGGAGTGAAGGGTCCAGGATGGGCGTATGACCGATGCCGAGGATGGACCCGGACCGTCCGCCGAGGAGTTTCCATCGTTGGGTAGTTGAGGTTTTTCAATTGATCGCTCGGATGGGGATGTGTCTTCGTCTACTTCTTCGGCGAAGTCGGCCAAGACGAAATTGGCGAGAACCTGTGCTTTTGATGTGGTACACGGTCTGTACTCGATGTTGTACTCACTGAGTTCGATGGCCCATTTGGCGAGACGACTAGACTGACTCGGGCTATGTAGAATCACGCGTAGTGGATACGCGGTGAGTACAACGATCGCATGAGACTTGAAATAGGGTCGCAGTTTTCGTGCTGAGATGACAACTGCGAGAGTCAATTTTTCCATTAATGGGTAGCGTGTGCTCAGTCATCATGTCGAGCTCTCGTGCGGCGGGCGGTCTCATTATCATGGGCCTCATCATCAGAGCCATCAGCCTCTCCATCACGGTCCTCGCCATCGTGGGTCTGCCCGCGACGAGTCTCTCCAATGGGGCATGCATTGTCGCGTGCTGAGGATCCTCCACCACATACAACCTTGGACAGGGCGCCCCACATCCTGGTTAGCATAGAATGCTGACGGTGCTGGNCTGCTCCACCGAAGAACCTGAAGGAAGAGGCTCGAGATCATACTCACCGGTGTATGGTGGTAAGATGTACTCTAGGGTGGAGGGCTGAGGCGCTGGCGGTGAGGGTCGGCGCTGGGTAGAACGTCGTGGTGGGTCACAGTACAGCTGTGTAGGGACAATGAAACGAAGAGCCTCTCTAGTAGATGTGGAGGTCAAGCCGTCAACTGGTAGTCGGACACGTCTCGCGAATCCCTGATCATCGGTGTA
>OVAP01007990.1:0-10285 GCA_900406295.1 Aurinia saxatilis
ATTCCTCGCACACTCGTCGCAAAATTCGGTCCTCGTAAACACGTCGCAAAAATTGACCAATCGCAAATTCCACACACATTGTCACCGACGCAATAACGTCGCACATTCGCGACGCATTTGCGACGTTTCCAGTTTTGCGACGAGCGATTTGCGACGGATAGAGATTCGACGCAAAGTCGTCGCACACCGTTTGTTGCGACGTTTTTGCAAGGAATCGTGCCTTCGCAAATACCGTGTTTTCTTGTAGTGATTAGGAAATATCTCTACTATATAATTTTATGTAAAGCTATGGTAAATTACATATTCTTTCAATCATAAACTCTCATCACATTAATATGGTATTTTTTTAAGCCAAATGTCTCTAAAATTCAAGTTCATCATGAACCTCTGAATCATATTAAGCCATCAAGATTCTCTTTATTCAAGCCTAACATGTGCCTTTAAGCTTAAGCTATATGCTTCCAAATTCAAGTCTACAATGGACCTCTGAATATAAGGTAAAGTGCTTCTCCAATTCTAATCATTTTTAGTTATTTTAAAAACAATTTTGTTTTTCTCGCTACTTTTGCTCAATAAACGTTTACTTTTTTTTTTATCTTTTATTCGTCAATTTTTTTTAGATCGACTATTTTCTATTTTCATATCTTTTCATTTACTTCAAGAGAAAAAAAAACATTTACTCAGAAATTTCAAAGCTAATCGAGCTTCATAAACTTCTTCAAATCCCGAGTGCTTCATTCATCCTTTCTTCTTTCATATTCTTCAAATATATATATAAAAGAAGAAGAAGGCCAAATGCTTCCTTTTGTTTCCATCAAGCCAAAAGAGCTTACTTTCAAAGCATGTCAATGACTCTCCACGGCAGCCACCCTTGATTCGCCACCTAGAGGTCTCGATCTTCATTAGTTTTTCAATCACCACCGTGGCTCCAACATCAAAATCACCTGAAACTCACACCGTCATGTCCCTTTCACCAACATATCATCTTTATGGTCAATCTTTATCTGTTGGTTCCGTTTCTTTCTATCACTACCTTAAACTTAAGGGGACGTGTAAAAATATCTAAAAGATATAAATATTACGTAAATATTATAATTGATCATGTACCTGTTATTTTAGAAAATGTTTATACTATATAATCAGGGTCGTGTCTGAAAATATAGAGGCTTGAAACAAAATTAAAATGGGGCTATAAATTACATGACAAAGGCCCACAAACCTAATGAAAAGCAAAAAAGTTATAAGAATATAGTGTATTTTATGGCCCACTATTATAAATATAAATGGCCATAATTTTGTTTCTTAAAACCTATATACATAATAGACTTATATACATAATAGATTATTTGACATTTTGGGCCACTAATGTTTGGAGACCAAAGCCCAGGTTTTAATGGGCTCTGTTCAGGCCCGGTTCTGTATATAATTATTGTGAATTCTTATGAGAGCTATGTGTGCATTCTCTCATCAATTCTCTAATACAACCATGGTCGAAATTGATCAATTTGTTTCTATCAAAGATTAATCCGAAAGAAATTCAAAGTCCATTGCGTAAAAACATATATTCCTTCTCAACCATTAATGGCTCAGCGAATCTTAGGATTTCCAGTAAAATCCAAAGTCCAATCCCACTCGTGGCAGTGGTCCCCACACTTTGAAGCATGATCGAAAACGACAAAAAAGATTTTCTGAGATCTAAAAAAGAGAAAGAGATTCCAAGATCTTTTGAGCATATGCACGTGACTCGAGTGACAAGTGCACATACACACGTGACCATGTTACCAACATCCATCATAGAGTTGGTGAATAAGAAGAACATGCAACAAGGTTTTGTTTTAAAAGCTAAAAAGACATTAAAAAAAACACCGAAACGAAGGAGACGAACATATAATAATAATAAGCAAACTGAGAAATTTGTCAACTTCAATCATCCGCTCACTCTGGCTTTCGGGCCAAGAAGAAATACATTGGCGTGAAAATCTCTCTCCTGCGAAACAGAACATCAATTGAAGAAGTAATTAGACCCCAAAATAAGATGTTTGATTTGAATTTGGATGGGACATAGATATAGAAGTCGGATGTTCTCACCTTCCACCATCGACTAGTCCTTCCGCGGCCTTCTCCAGAAAATCTTGCACCCTTTGGCTTCCTTTAGGTGCGAGTCTTATGTATTCAAGCACCTTGACCTATATACCATAAATAGCATATGGCAAGTTGGGGTCAAATGAACAACTAATACAAGTTGATGAAGTTTGGTTGATGAACCAGAACAAGTTTTTTCTTTACCATGTTTTTGGTTATGAATCGTCCAACAGCTGTTAGGCGGAAGCTACTGAGCGAAAAGTGATTTTTGTCCAGTGGTAAGTACCATGGGACTGGTGAGTCCTTTGCCAGATCCTTTTCCCATATTATCTTTATCCAACACAAACGATTATAGTATTTAGATGCTGAAAATTGTTGATGCCATGATCGGTAATTAGATACTTACTTCAAAACCGGCCAGCTTAAGAGCTTCAAGGCATTGTGAAGTCAGCCTAATGTCAGGAAGACCATCTCCAATCTCTATCTCTGCCTGCACAGTGAACTCTTTTTTTTATATATAGATGCACAGAATTAATGATATGCAAGGGACACACTAAACCTTTATTTTCTGATGTTGGTCGTTAGCAGGGTCAAATGCATCAGTCATGCACCACTCATAGGCAGCAAAACACTGCCCGGGCTTTAACACTCTGTAAATCTCTTTGTAGCATCCATACTGTTGTTGAGATCATATATCCATAAATAAATGCACAGAAGAAAACAAGCAAATAGCTGTTTAGAATTTGACATACTGCATCAGGTGCGTGGCAAGTTGCTTCAATTGCATAAACTGCATCAAAATTGTTTTCAGGAAATGGCATCTTCATGAAGTCAGCCTGCAATTAACAGATGGCAAACTTCATCATGTTGCCCGGTGTTTTTATTTCAAAACCAAGAATTACAACTTATGCTGTATTTACAAGAACTACGAATTGACTGACCTTGACAAAGTTACATGTCTTGTCGACACCTACAAGTCGGTTTAGTTCCTGGAAAGGAAAGGAAGCCAATATGAATTGTAAGAAACGCCAGAGATAAGATCATATATCAGATGATGTCACTTATAATAGGAAATAACACTTCTTAGAATTTCCAGCAGCCAATTACATGACAATAAACATCATCTTTCACAAAAAAAAAAGAAGGTATGTTACCTTGCCTCTGGTGATCTGGTATTCGTTGTTGTTGAGCCCGGTAACAGACGAATTGCTGTAGCAGAGCAATAACAAACACAATTCACAATTGAGATATTTTCCAAGCCACAAAATCTTTTTAAAAAACTACAGGATGTAAAAATTAAGTGCCTATTGGCATGTGTAGTCATTTTTTACCTGAATCGTGCAATTTCTCTGAGTGGTCCACCAATTCCACATCCTACATCCAATACCTATCCAGAAATATACAGGAAATGAGCATCTAATGGGGAAGGGTCCATTTTTGGAGCGTTCAGATAAGTTTATGAAACCTTTTGTCCTGGTTTGAGGCCAAGCTGGAGAGCAAGAAAGTGCTCATGTCGCTTAATACTCTCTCGAAGTGATTCTCCCTTCCATCTACCAATCCGAAGTTCAAGTCAATCAATATAACCAGAGAGTACCAGCAAGAAAGACAATTTACTGTAGAGAAAAAATGGAGAGGTTTAAGAATTAACCTGTGTGCAAAATGGAAGGATTCACCCCATCCGTACTCATAAAAGCTAGTAACAAGATCATAATATTTGTTAACCTGAAATGCACATTAGTATTGGTTAAATTCCAGCAGACAAATAAAAACATGTGATAAGAATAGAAAAAAATATATTGTGGAACAGTAATGATGAGGTCACTGTGTCAAAGTTGGTGAAAATACCATGTCCGTGTAGTTAGATTTCATCTCTTCTTGGTTTCCTCCATCTCCATGATATTGCTCATACCTGAATCAAAACACACAATACAAGAGTAAAAAGTCAAAAAATCCCACCATTGGACACAGTGATGCATGCATATATGAATTCATTTTTGGTTTTTAAGGATAGAAAATGGGACAGGGTCCCTCAAAGAACGTGACAGGTATTGAAAATACACGTCAAAAGGATGTTTAATTGAAAACAAAGGGAAGGGACCATGATGTCACTAGTCAGTGTTGTTTCTCGTGCTGTATTGAAAGCTCAGTTCCATAGCCACAAACAGAGTAGGATTGTATCATGTTACGTGGAATAATCAAACCGGTGACTCAAAACTTGGGAGATATAAGACTACAGTTTTGGAAAATAGCGCACAAAATATCCATCCAGTGTTGAATAGTATTTAGAAACAAAGAGCGTACGAAATAGAATCAAAGATGAGCTAAAGGATCAATATGCATGAGAAGAAAAAACGCGAATCGGAGAAAGAAACTAGGATCTAGTAACTTTACACAATGCGTTTGAGATTAAGAGGAAGAGAGAGTTTATACTTTTCGACGGCGGTGAAAACATCGGATTTATCGATCTTGCCACCGAGATTCGAAGCGAGATCCATAACGCCCAAAAGAGAGATCTGCAACGCAACACATAGATAATTATAAGAATCTGAAATCGAGAGATTATACATTCGCAAGAGAGAGAGAGAGAGAGGAGACTTACCAAAAGGATAGAGAGAGAGAGAATAGTAGTGGGGAAGAGCAAAGCGAGGCACCTGACTGGCTTTTAACTTATACGAGAGAGCGATCAAAACCAGAGTGGCAATGACTCTACTCAATTTTACTTTTATACCCTCACTAGTGTCTTTGTTAAAATATGTCATACTATATTATATACATGAAAACTGTTAGAATATTCTCCACTCCACTCGCTCATATGTATATAACGTATTTTATAAAAACCTATACTTAAATCTCACCAACTACGCAATTTCAGTAACACAGATGGTGTTTTCTTTTTTTTTCTTGGGTCTACTAGCTGTATCCTTCAAAACTATCATATCTCATATCTACACGAATTTGAATGTTTTTTTTAAATCCCACAATTTAAAAATTACACATCCACTTCCACACAAAATAAAGGTTCTTAATCAATAACCACATCAATCTCAAACATTATGTTATTGTTTTAATTAAACCAAAAATTGGTTCCAACCCAATTATACCAAACTTTTAACCGTAATCCATAACTTATTACAAATGACAGAATAATATTCACCTAAAAAGATCCCCATAAAGATGCATATTTAAAATAAATAAAAATTGATTCCCAAATTTTATCTCGATGAATCCTAATCTGGATATGGAAAAATCATTTCATGGTGAATATTAGCAATTTGAAGGTGTTAGGGGACATTCATGCGTCAAAATCGAATTGAATAAGTCTCTACAATGATCATCTCATAGTTTTGATTGTATTCTTCATTTCTCTTTGCTTCGGATTCCGAGCTTTAAAGATAATGTAAAATAAAAGGAGTTTCCTCAAGTTCCTTTAGTTTCTAACAAAAAATTCCATCTTTACATTCGTAATATTACGACAACTACGAAAATTGGTTCACGTGAGTTTAGAGCAATAAACCGAGAACTTGGCCAAAGCTTCATCGCTCAGGCTAAAAGGCTTTAAATTATAAAAAAATGTGAGCTTTATCCTGAAATCAAACCGATTGAATGTATAAGGCAAAAGGAGGAGAATTCTCGCTCTAAATTTATAAAGATCAATAGTGTTTGATTCTGATGGCCGACAAACGATATCTTACCCAGTTTTTGTATAATACATTAATTAAAATTTTCTAGTTTCTCGGTCGAGAATACGGGTCAAATTAGTGTTAAAAGTTCAGTTTAATTAGGTTGGAACCAATTTTTTGTTTAATTAGAACAATAACCATAATATTTAAGAATGATGTGGTTCTAGATTGAGAACTTTAATTTTGTGTGGAATTGGATGTGTAATTTTTAAATTGTGGAGTTTTAAAAAGACATCTAAATTTCGTATGGATATAGCTAAATATGATAGTTTTAAGGGGATATAGCTAGTCTACCTTTTTTTTTTTTTAATGATTCTACATGTGTGTGATTGGAACTACCAACTACCGGTGTTCTCGCCCCCGTCGAGATGTAATCCCCGGCCAATGAATTCGCACGCTATTAAATATCAAATTGTTATAATGACATAAGAAATTTTCTACAAGCGCTGAAGATTATTAGTTTGAAGATCTAATGATGAATTTAGTTCTACAAAAAAACTTTAGAGTTTAGCGGCCAAAAAGTTTTGCTGGTTACAAAATATAAACTCATATTGAAGAGTATCAAATTGTTGTTCTCCAAACCATTTTTCACTCTTACTCCAAATCTGTTATGCACAGATGTTGTTATCCTTAAAACTCCTCACCTGCTTACACAAGAGCTTTTGTATAAATCACATAAATCTTTTTGACTTTTAATCATTATACAGCCTCCTCGTCCTCCTATTAATTAGTATACTCCACAAGCGTTGATTCTGTGTGGTAAATACTATTTATCTGGTAAATTCCTTAAGTCATCATAAAATTAGTTGTACATATCATTACTATGCGTAGATACTGCCAAATTTGTAGTGATCGTTGTTTCGGATATATATTATCCCTAAGCTTATGCGTAAATTGGTCTTTTGAGCAGCCTAAAAAGTATTTACAGTGATTCAGAGTAGATGAAGGGTGAGGTCGAAAGACCAAAATATATATCACCCAAAAAGCATTGTACTAAATATTTTGGTCATATTTAAAGTAAAAATTTACGTGGGTTATTAGAACGACGACACAGCACAGCACCCCCACTAGTGAAAAATAAAATAAACTTAACATAGGTATAGGTTTTTCAAAATTACATGTGTAGCTTTACATTAAATATTTATAATTTTGTGTATGCATCTCAAGAGATAATCATAAAAGTAATGCATGATTTGTCCGTTTCCGTGGTGTCATTTGCACAAAAAACAAGAAAACAACTCCCTCCTTACACCACATATTTCTCTCCCGCCTAATCCTCCCTATTCCAAACTCCACGCGCCGATCTCACCGGCACACACATACTCAAGAAGCTTAAAAGTTTATCTATGGCTCTCCACACCTTAATCTCAGCCACGCCTCTCTCTGTTGCCGTCCCGAAGTACCTCGTGTTACCCACGCGCCGCCGTGTTTTCTTGCCTTTAGCTACTCTCGGATCATCTTCTCTTCCCGAGTCATCGGCATCTTCCACCTCTAGCTCGATTCCCGTCAACGGGAACCCGTTGCCTAGTTCTTATGGAACTAGTAAGACTGACAATAGTCCACTTGCTCACTTCTTTCGTTCCACTGAATCAAACGTTGAGAGGGTAACATTAACCTTCTCTCAAATAGTTTTTCTCTGTTTCAACAATCAAGAATGGTGTATGGATGTTTTGATTTATTTGCAGATCATATTTGATTTCCGATTCTTGGCGCTTTTGGCCGTAGGAGGTTCGCTGGCTGGTTCGCTACTCTGCTTCCTCAATGTATAACTTATGGTTTTACTATGATATGTTTTGTTATTATACACACACACACACCATTATTACTAAAAATGTTACTGATTAACTATGTAGGGTTGTGTCTACATTGGCGAAGCATATAAGGTCTACTGGACTGGCTGCGTCAAAGGGATCCACACTGGCCAAATGGTTTTACGCCTCGTCGAAGCTATAGGTTAGAAATATGCATAAATATGAGTAAAAATCCTTGTGATAATACCCTTATACTCTTGTGATATTTGATTTGCAGATGTTTATCTGGCTGGGACAGTTATGTTAATATTTAGTATGGGATTGTATGGACTCTTCATCAGCCACTCTTCTCCTGATGTTCCCCCGGAATCCGATCGTGCCCTTAAAGCTTCTTCTCTCTTTGGAATGTTTGCCATGAAGCAGAGACCCAAATGGATGAAGATCAGCTCACTGGATGAGCTTAAAACCAAAGTTGGACATGTTATTGTCATGATTCTTCTAGTGAAGATGTTCGAAAGAAGCAAGATGGTTACTATAGCCACTGGTCTTGATTTGCTTAGTTATTCTATTTGTATCTTCTTGTCCTCTGCTTCTCTCTATATCCTCCATAATCTCCACAAAGGAGAGCATTGATCTTTCTTCATTTGTACACAACCAAATCATATTATATACGTGTTTAAACCAATTTACTATTACACTAAGTCATGACTGTAAAAATCCAATCTGCTTATTTATATTTTCATTCACTAGAGGAATAGTATAATTTCAAATCATTCACATTATGTACACTTCGTAGCTTGGTCAAAGCAATGCCATTGATCTGCCTCACCCTCTCCCTTGAAAGCTTCAACGACTTACCTATCTCTTCAAATGACATAGGAGTCTCACCATTCAGCCCAAAGTAGAGTCCTAATACTCGAGATTCTCTCGCCGTAAGAGTTCCCAAAAGTTGCTCAATCTCATGCTTCATGTGTTCTCTTTTCACCATCTCCTCTGGTCTGGTTTCATTCGGTCCCTTTACAATCTCCTAAACATGGTGAAACCATTCCAGATTTAGTCATCTGTTCTCTCTCTTTACTATTGCAAAATTTTCAAGGAAAATTGAAGTGTACCTGCAATGTCATGCTGCCATTCTGAGACAGGACTCGGTCTAATGAAACAGGGGATCTGCTCCGCTCCATAGCTAGTCTAACCGCTGATACATGGATATTGAGGTGCTCTGCAATCTCTTCGCAGCTCGGTATCCGCTTTAGTTTTCTTGTCAACACATTACTAGCTTCTGCAACTTTTGCTGTCAACTCCCACATGCTTCCCTGCACACAACAAGCTAGCAACGATGCTTTCACTAATTACTAACCACTTCACTTCCCATTTGAGTTTAATTTTCTATGTAGCAATAGTAGATGACCTACTATATTAAAGAAAGGTAACAACTTATACAATGTGACACTTAATTTAACAAATCCTTAAGGGTTGGTGAAATATGGTTACCAAACTCTTAATGATTTGAATATCTTTATTGAATCAAAATGTGACAGAAATAGGGCTCACCGGCAATTTGACTAGGCGAGACTTGTGCGCGATAGCCCTTAGGATCGCTTGTTTGATCCACCAATAGACATAAGTGGAGAGTTTGTAGCCTCGGTCAGGATCAAATCTCTCAGCTCCTCGAAGCAGCCCTATGCTTCCTTCTTGAATCAAGTCTTGGAGATTCAACCCTTTCCCTTGGTACCCTGTTGCTATAGAGACAACAAGCCTCCGGTAACAACGAGTAATCTTTTCTCTCGCTTCTCTTCTTCGACACATTATCTCATTAGCGCTACGCTTTTTCTTGCCTCTGGACAACATAAGTGACAACATTTCATTTTCTTCAACACTTGTTCCCAAGTTTTCAAGTTTTGCTCCTTCCTGTTTTGTAATGTTCAAGAAACACAAAAGTACCCACCAAGGATTGAGTAATTTGGAGAAACTTTCCATAAATGATCAAGAAGCATATACCTTGAGGTACAAGCAAAGCTGAACCTCTTCTACACGACTCAGAAAACCAGATCGTGAAGAAGCTCCAACGGGAACATTAACAGTATATTCTGTTTCTACCTCTGTGTCTCCATTTTCCTCTTCTTCAGGCTCCAAACGATCGAAACCTTGCCTTCTTCTCCTCCTTCTTTTCCTCCTCTTTTCTAACTGAGATCCCCATTTCTCAGGTTTGATCATCACAGAACTCTCAGCAACTCTTTCTTCACCGGAAACCAGAGAAGTACCAAGCTTTAGATAAAATGATGAAGAAGAAGGAGATGGTTGACATTGATGAGCTGTTCTGAGTAATGGAGAAATTGTTGGGAGAGGAGGAGAAGGATACATGATGGTGGTGGCCGTGGTGGATATCGTCGCCATGGATGAAGGAACAGAGCTTCCGCTTCCACACCTTAGATATTTTGTTTTTTTGGTTTATCTCTTTTCTTTGGGTCCAGTGGATGGAAGGAGAAGAAGATAATTCGCTCTTGGGTTACTTATCATTGAGGTCGCCTTTGTGTCATAAGTTATCCTCATTTAAATTTGGTGGAGTTGGTTTCTTTCCTTTTTCTTTTTTTTTTTTTCTTTTTTTGTTGGATTGGACAAAACTTGGATTATATGAACTTTGAAGAAATTTATAACTGAAAATTACATTTGAAGTTTCATTATCCAACATCTGGTAACTTTGTCAGTCTTCAAAATCTCCAATCCACCATTTTTTACTGCAAAAAATATATATATATATATATATATATATAT
>OVAP01007991.1:0-10283 GCA_900406295.1 Aurinia saxatilis
TCTGTACACTTGCAGTTTATTACAAGGGTAAAACTTTGTGTATCATTAGACTAAGAAAACTAAATCCATTCACGACTTCTTATCCACTTTACCACTCTCTTGCTGATCCCGAATGGCCAACTTACTTTCAGTTGGTACCACACCCGTAAACCTAACCTCTTTCCAAACCCCATGCAGTCTCTTTTCTTTTCTTGTCTTATATGTAGTATGTGTGAAACGGCAGGAGAGATGAGACCAACACAGTTTTCCAATCACTCGTGAAGACTGGCAGAAAAGCATGCTCTGATCTTAATACATGCATGGAGATTCAAAGATATGGTTTGAAGACTGATTTCCCTGGTAATACTTCATCAAAATTAAGGTACAATTCGTTCCTTGCTGTATATGGTGAAAGCTTTTGAAAAAGAAAAAAAAATCAAAGTTTTATGATCCATACTTGTTTAGCAAAAAGGCCAGGGAAATCAGGGATCAAAGCTGGAGAAAGGTGGAAAACATTTAAAAGTGTTCGAGAAGACCTTAGATTCCCTTTAAAGAATCTAAGTCTGGGGGAGGAACGAGCCGAGCTAAGAAGAGAGTGATTGGGGGGGCTGTGCAATCAATCGGTCCGATCTCTCTTGCTTTTTTGCAAACATATCGCATTTCTCTTGAGTATGGTAACCCCTAAACACATTAGCCCCACCTCAAAATATTAGCCTCCTCTCATTACACATTTAGCCTGTTTTACCTAGTTGATACTCTCCGGTAAGAAAGCAAATGCAATAGTTAATGAATGTAGAGAGTCATATATTGGTGTAGTTAGAGCATTTGCATGTTAAGATTATGTTGGACCAGTTGGGAGAGTTGTGGTGGGAGTATGAGATGAAAGCTTCTGGGTATAATTGTCGAGAAGACCATCACGAAGTTGCAGCCTCTAAGTTGTGGTACAAGTAAGTGAGTTCCTAACTTTTAAAACTTATTTTCCTTTCTTGGCATATTAGAAGTCTAGGGGATGTGATAGGGATGATATTTTACCGCTTTTCGATATGAATTTTTGTGCTTTTTATGAAGAAACTATTTGATTTGAAACATAAACCACTGGATTTCACATTTCTCTGTTTGCAAAGTGTTTTTGTGAAAAATGCATTTTAGGTCACAAAATAGGCATTTTCCATCAAGTCCAACAAATCAACATCAGAAGTCCAGACCCAGATGAAAGAGATGCTTGTTTTGGATTAAAGTGAGGAGCTAAGACAATCAAGCCACGTTAGTTAGCTGTCATATGGGCTTGAAATCGAGTCATTTTCCCTCAGGAATAAGAAGTTAAGCCCAAATAATTGAAGATGTATCCAGAAGCCGGTATCAGATGAAGGCCCAATCGACCGGAGGAGAGGCCCACCGATCGGTCAAAGCCCATTAATCCAAGGAAGCTTTGAGAACAAATTCAGATAAGGACCCTTGCATTCGGAGAGATATGTTGGAGATAATCACATAAGATATTGAATCTTCAGAAGACACGTCTCAGATAACAGTTGATCGAATTTACTACTAGCGATCGATCGACCAAACCTGGATAGACACAAATCTTTGAATTCATATCCAAATCCTGTTCCTGATTCATCTCGGCCAACAGCTCAACCCTTTCTCATATAAATACAGACGACTGCAGCCAGAGAAGAATTAACACTTACAAAACTTCCAGGCATCCAGGCTAAATAGTTTACAGTTTCCTCTCATTGTTTCTTCATTTTTATGCTACTTATCATTGCTTCAAGGACGAAGTTTGTAATCTCTGCACCCCAGAGAAGCTATTCTGAACTCTCTTATATTATACCAATTTTCATTGTCATTATGTTTGCTTTTAGCATAATTGAGTAATCTCTTAGTTGGGAATAAGGCTTTGCTAGGAGGAATCATGGTTTGGTAGATAGGCAATATGCCTATGTAGGCTAGTTTATAAGCTTAGTTTCATATCAGACCTTAATACAATCATAGGATAAACATGCTACTAATATGCCACTTGGAGTAAGAGATCCAGAACTTGATAGTCAAAGCTTTACTATTTATAGTTAAGTAGAATTTGATTTCTTGAACTTAATGCCTAGATTGACTGGTTGATCAATCCATAGGTTCTCTTTCTGAAAATATATGTGTTAGAGTTAACTCGGATACCAACTGAACTAGACTAGTTAAGCCTGGCCATAAGGATAGTTAGTTAATAGTGATTTCAACTATATAGCTTTAACTAGGATATTTAAACTAGCAACTACCCTGAATATATCAAATCGTGACCCTCTGATGCATTACATGACTTCCTAACGCTTTTAATATATGAATTACTTACGTTTTTATTTTGTTTTAGCATTTGCAAGCACTAATCGATCGAACGCATTATCTGCAATCGATCGAAAGGCGCATTCATGGATCGACCAGTTCACATTGTCGATCGACCAAAAAAAACAAACCACCTCATATTTGTTGCTTAGCTCGAGTGAAATTGGACGTGCTACTGCGTACACTCTGCTCCTTGTGGATACGATCCATAAGTACTACTGCGAGACATGTGGGCTTGCAGGATCTATTTTGGGCGGAAACTAAATCCCCATCAACTTGGCAGGTGGATAAAATGCCTAAGATCTATTTTCCAATGGGGTAGAAAGAAGAATAACATTAAGTACACAAGATGCTTAGCAATTAATGAAAACTAACCATAATCCACAAGATCAACACTAATCAATATGATTACTCACTCATAACCATGAAATCAAAAGAGATTAAGATATTAAATATCATGATCATGGTTAAGAAGAAGAGATTAAAGGTTTTCTCAAACTCAATAATCAAATCTATAACCTTAAGATCAAGATCTAAAATGGATTACAAAGGAGAGAGTTTTCTCTAAAGTGTAATGTTTATCTTCTCAAAAAGTTAAAGCGAAAAGGTATTTAAATATAAGATAGAGAGGGTCAACAAAAATTAAGATAACGTCAACAGTATTTGAGAAGGCATTTCCGTGCGCGCGAGATCGGACGAGCCAGATCAGGCAGCGTCCGATTTCATGGCACGTGGAAATGTTCATTTTGGTTCTCATGAGATGGGACACTTGAGAACGGGTCATTTCTGATCTCGGTTGCTCTTGGTGCTTCTTCACTTGATTCTTCACTCCTTCGCTTCCTCATTTGCTTAATTGCTCATCCATTTGTTCCTCAGGCCTCATCCAAGTCTCCTCCATGTCCAAGTAGCTCCAAAAGTACCTAAATCATGCAAATATGCAATGGAAATGCAAGAATACGAGATAAAGTCCTAAATGCAAGCTAAAATGTAGAATGTGGATGAATATACAATAAACTATCACAAATGCTTAACAAATGAGACTAAAAGATGTGAAAACAAAGGGTGTAAACATGCACAAAACACCACATATCACTCTTCCACATGATTCCAGCTTCACGTATAAGCTTTCTCCTTAACAACAGCCTTTACAAACCACAACTTCTCCCTTTTGCTAGTCGCAGGAAAACCCTACAAACACCTTGAAGTAAGCTCGTATTTGACGATTCAGAAGCCTCTTTAGAGGATTTGGCTGCGCATCTCTTTAGCCTGATCTACCGAAACTAGAAAACTAAACCTTGAACATTTATTTTAAGAATACTTCAACCTATAACAAAGAGAAGGTTTTACATTCCATGGAGTAAGAACAAGCAAAAGATGGCTAAGGATTATGGATCCGGTATTTACGCTTCCCTAATATATTGAGAAGCTTTTGGAGGGACAAAAGGGAAGAAAAAAACCGAAAAAGGCGGCTTTAAAACCGGGATAAAGCCATAGTTACAGATCCGATGAAATCAGAAGTCGCTGGAATAAAAAAAAAAACCCCCCGAATCCTCACGGGAGTCAAAACCGGAATAATCTGGAGTTCAAACCGATAGATCGGAGACAAAATAAAACAAGAGAGAAAAGAAACAAACGACTAATATGTACATGCACAGCGCCGGCGAAAACTTCTTCTCATATCTGGAAGTTATTGTTTTTAGAGAAATGGGAGAGAGAAGTTTAAAGAGAGAGTTTAACATCTCAAAATATATCTTTCTTAAAAAATGAAACATTAGACCATCAAAATTAATGCAAATTTATTTTTAATACTTTAATTAGCTAAAATAAATAAAAAAATGAATTAATTGTAAAAAAATGAAAATTAAAAAATGTTAATATTAGTTGTAGTGGACACATGGCAACTTCTCAAAGATAGTTGTGATGGGGACTCTTCTCTATTATATAAGATTGGGTATCGTTTTTCATGCATTCTTCTTTCATCATGTTCATTTTTTTTAATTAATATGTGTGAGTAGTTTGTTTGTTAGGCTTAGGGGTTATTTTAGGGTTTAAGATGAATTGATTGTTAAAGTTACTTGTTAGGAAAATCATCTAGTTCTTCATCTAAAATTGTGCATAGTGCTAGTTCTAGTTTGATAATTTAGATTCTAAATCATAGGTTAATTAATTGATGTGAAAGCATAATTAATTTACTATGATTATTTTAGATGAGTAAAATTACTATTCTCAAAGAAATATTAGTTTATGAATTTGGTGAACATATTGAACCTGAAATTAATGCTTATCTTAATTAATTAAATTTGCAAAGAAATTTGAAATTCTAGGATTTAGACATATATAGCATTCGCAACGACAATTGGTTGATTTTAAAATAGTGTTTCAAGTTCTAGAACGGTTTTTAATAAATCCCTAACAGTTTTCAATCTTCAAATGCGGATTTACCCATAGGATTTTCCAAAGCCTAGCTTTTATTTTATTGAATTTAAATAATTTTCAACCTATTTTCATAAATTTTTGTGTTAATCAATTTATTTAATTTACTTAGTTTGATTTGAATCTAATAATATAGTGCAACTTTAAGTCTATGTGGATTCGATCTCTAAATAATACAATGTATTAGTTTGTGCTCTTGCAGTTACTTTTATGGTTAAACTCTGAGCATAGCAGTGCGATATAGATGTTTTGATATAGATGTTTTCCGACAAAAATAAAAGATATATATGTTTCATGAACAAAACAGAACAAGCTTTATCGAGGTGCTTGGGTAGTTTGAGACTTTCATTGCCAAGTGATGTTAAATAGTAGAAGAGCATTTCCTGAGGTAGATTCTTTGTTAGATGGCCAGTTAACTTGTTTTCTTTCGGCGACTGAGAGTATGGCTTCCCACAAATTCTCAGAAATGATTTTCTCTACAAATATACCTCTTTTTTTTTTGGAGTAGCTCAACATCCTTCTAAGTGGCTAATGTGCTACAAAGTTTACAACAGTGGAAGCTAGAGATAGCTACATTAATCGCCAAAAGTGTTTTTCAAGATTGCATTCTTATGTAGCCATAGGTTAAACTTCCCTGTTACAAGACATTTTTCGCAAATAGTGTGGTTTTTGCTTCCTTTTCTTTCTCTAGCTTCGCTTTCTCATTGTTCCATCTAAATTCTTATGCTTGTTTGTCTTATGTTGTCTAAAACTGTGGTTGTAATCTTTACACTATCTGTTAATTAATACCATTTAGTGGAGAAAAAAAAAAGTCTTGTTATGATTTCTCTTATTGTTTCATTTATAATGATTTTTTTACAACAAATTTAAATGATATTGAAAAACAAAACTAATTATTTATAAGAATTTTAAACTTTTGATGAATTAATCATTATATATGGATTATTATGTATATATTATACCAGTTTTAATATCTCTAAAGAAATTAAATGATATGTATAAAAACGATAATAATAATAAGGGTGAATCTCTAAAATAACACCAAAATGGGAAGGTGTTCCGAAAATACCATTCACTTCAAAAAGTTCCACGTATACCAATTAATAAAATAATATTTATTAAATAATAAATCATTTTCAAAATTAAAATAAAAAGTAAAATTATAAAAAAAAATCGATTTTTTAAAAAATTCTTTTTCGAAACTTTTTTATAAAAAAAGCAAACAAAAAATTACGCAGCCATTTCTAAACATAAAAAACATTTAGGAAGCCCTTGCTAAATATTAAAAACATTTAAGAAGCTCTGCCTAAGTGCTAAAAACATTTAGGATGGCCTTTCTAAACACTAAAAACTATTAAGACGCATCTACTAAACACTAAAAATGTTTAAAAAACTCTTATTAAACATTAAATACATTTAAGAAATCTTTCCTAAATATTTAAAAACCTTAGGAAGGCTTTCCTAAACATCAATAAAGTCATTCTAAATTATTAGAAACACATTTTTAGATAATGATATTTTTATAATGAATTGGTGAACTATTATATACCATCTGAAAGAAAAATTGTAAATGTTTAAATAATCAATTCTGAAAATTTAGTAAGCATTTCCTAAACATTTAAATTATTCCCCAAAACTCTTCCTAAATTACGATAACACATTATTAGATGATGATATCATGATACGTGTTTTAGTAAACTATTATACATCCGTAGGGAACCATTTTTTAATGTTTAAAATTATTTGCGATGTTTAAATAGTCATTTACAAAAATTTAGGAGAAGCTTCCTGAAATATGGGTAAGCCTTTGCAAAAAAAAAATATGGAAAACCATGAAGCATTCAGATTTATAAAAGAGTACAACTAATTCTCAAATTTTGATTAGAAAGATGAAATGAAATTAATATCAGAGAACTTAGAAGTTGAATGTACTAGTGATTCACGTCCATGTCTTGCTCTTTGTCTAATCCTTGTTAATGAGAATTTTTCCAGTTTCCAAAACAGACAGATTTATAAAATTTATAAGATGTCTTATAAAACCTGCATTTTGTAAATTTTTACCGCTAATTCTCAATGTTTGGTTAGAAAGAAAAATGACCTTGTGTCCAAAAACTTATAACTTGAGTGTGTAAGTGATTCACATTCACGTCTTGCTTGAGGCTTTTTCAAATTTTGCAGATTTATAAGAATTTATAAGTTGTTTAGTAAAACATGCAAATTTATAAGTTGTCTTATCAAAACTGCATATGTATAAAATTTGTTCAAATCTTACTTTGCAAACCAAACGAAAATCAGTGTAAATATTTATACCAACTATCAGAGTAAGCAAACATAAATCTAATTCTTAAGTGAAAAACCCCAAAAAAGGATAACAAAAACAAATCGATTGATGATTCAAAAGCCTAATTTGTCCAGATTTTACTTTGAAGAACCCTGATTAAGAGAGGCCCAAATTGATTTTTACGAGATTCAATTTGCAGTTTGAGCAAATCGATTAAAGAAAGTGTGCAAATCACAACATGAACGAGCACATCGTCAAACTAAACGAAGACGGCGACGAGAATGTTTAATGTTTTCTTTGGTCTACTTTCCTTCAATAAATAAAGGGTAATTGGTCAGTTCATAATTATTTTAATGGTATTTATAAAATATATAAATGAGGGTGGTATTTTTAAAAAGTACCCACCTAAAAATGGCAATTTTAAAGTTTTTTTTTTTTGAATTTTGATTTTTATTGTTTAAATGAAATTATTAATTATTTTTAATTATAAATAAGATGAAAATTACAAAAAGGCAGTTATGTCTTTGATGCAAAAAATTTGGTACTTAGGGAACTTTCTCATCCTAGTGGTATTTTTGTCCGTTAAACATCATTTAGTGGTATTTTAAAGAAAAATTCCCTAGGATACCACTAAATGATGTTTAGTAGACAAATATACCACTAGAAAGGAAAAAATTCCCTAACTACCATCTTTTTTGCATAAAAGACAAAATTGTCTTTTTGTAATTTTCCTCTTATTTAGAATTGAAATTAATTAATTATTTTATTTTAAAATAAATAATAAATAAATAAAATACGTTTTTTCAAATTATTTTTTTTTTCAAAATGTTTTTTACTTTTTTTGGTGAAATCTTAACAATATTTTAAGAAACCCTTCCAAATTTTTTTGAATGACTATTTAAGCATCTCAAATAACTTTAAACATTCAAAAATGGTTGTCGACTGATGTATAATAGTTTACTAAAACATATATAAGAATATCATCATCTAGTAATGTGTTTTCTTAATTTAGGAAGAGTTTCGTGAATGTTTTGGGGCATAACCACATATACCTATTTTTTCTCATTAATCACATATATTCACCTTCCTTCCTTTTAGTTATTTTTCTTGTAAGAAGTATAAAATACCCTAAAAAGTCTTCCCACCTCTAATAAACTCTAACCTCCTAAAATATAAACCCTAAATCTTAACAATTAAACCCTAATAGTTATTAAAAATTAAACCCTAAGTTTATAAGGGTTTAACCCTAAATCCTAAATCCTAAGTAAATCATAAACTCTATAATTTTACTAAACCCTAAATCCTAAACCCTAACAAATATATCATTTATAATGAAAAATAGCTTTGGTAAATGAATGGTATAATGGTATTAAAATAAAAAGAGGTGGATATATATGATTAGAAAAAGGGTTGTGGTTATATGTGGTTAGTGGGTATGTAAAGTTGGGTATATTTGTCATTCTCTCGAATGTTTTTAATGTTTAAGAAATGCTAATTAAATTTTCAGAATTGATTATTTAAACATATCAAATAGCTTTAAACATTATCAATGTTTTTTCCTAAATGTATTTAATGTTTAGTAAGAATTTTCTAAATGTTTTTAATGTTTAGGACGTGTTTATAAAATTGTTTTTAATGTTTAGGTAGGTCATCCTAAATGTTTTAAATGCTTAGGAAAGGCTTCCTAAACATTTTTAATATTTAGGAAGAGCTTCCTAAATGTTTTTAATATTTAAGAAAGACTTCCTAAATTTTGTCGTTGTTTTTTAATAAAATTTGGAAAGAAAATAATAATAATTTTTTATAAAAAATTTTGCTATTATTTATTATTTAAATATTGTAGTTAATTAAGGGTAAACATGTATTTTTACTATGTAATTAGTGGTATATGTGGAACTTTTGGAAGTTATGGTATTTGTTTAACTCATTTTCTCTTTAGTGGTATTTTAAAGATTCTCCAACTTTTTAAATACATAATAATAATAATGATAATAATAATAATAATTATTATTATTATTATTATTATTATTATTATTATAATAATAAAAAAGTAATAATGTAATACTAGTAATAATTAAAATAATAATAATTATAATAATAAAATAATAATAATCATATAANAAAAAAGTAATAATGTAATACTAGTAATAATTAAAATAATAATAATTATAATAATAAAATAATAATAATCATATAATAATTATAATAATCATAATAATAATAATAACAATTATAATAATAATGGATTTTCAAAAATAGTATATTCCTTTTTAAGATATCTTTAGAAAGTGTTCATTTTTAAATTTATCATTTTTAAGTGTAAACAATCTAAGTTACCTTATTTAATGAGCAAAATTTTTTAAAGTTTTTAAAGTTTATGATACAAGACTCGGGGTTTAAAACCGCTAAACCCTAACTTCATAAACTTTAAAAACTTTTTAAAAATTTAACCCAAAAACCGTAAACCTTATAGCTTGAACATAAGGGCAAGCGAAGAAAAGATGGTCCGGAGTTTTTTCTTCAAGACAACAACGTTTGCAAAGTGAATCAGTAGTGATTCCCCGCCTTTGTAAAAGACTCCCAATTGGCATAGCATCAGATAATATTCTCCATAAAAAGTGACGCAGCTTAGAAGCTATTGGAAGGCGCCATATAGCTTTTGAAAGTAAGGGAGCCAGAGGGTGTTGGTTGAACATGAGGGTTAAGTTTATAAGCCAAATTGTATCCCGTTTTCATAGTACATCCCTAAATAAGTATAATGCCAGCCCATTATGTCCGGTGTAGACACTGAAGGTAAGCGAATACTTTGTATCAAAGCTATATCGTCAGCCTCGAACAGCTCTTGAATTAATGCGTGGTTCCAAAACTGCAAACCTGGCTCAAATAAGTCACAGAAAAATTCTAAATCAGTAGGCGCGCCTTCAGATCGTCTTGGAACTCTCGGAGGATCAGTTGGCAACCAAGGATCATCATATATCCGTGTGATGGCACAATCTCCAATTAAAACCTGCATCCCCTGCTGTAATAAGTCTCGACCTGTGAGAACTGATTTCCACATGAACGAAGATTTCCGCCGTGGTCGGGCATCAAGAATTGTTGTTTCGGGGTAGTAACGAGATTTTAAAAGCTTGGCATGTAGGCTTGTAGGATTTTGTAATAGTCGATAGGCTTGTTTCCCCAATAATGCGACATTATGTGCCAAGATCACTGATATACCTCATATTTTACCGGGTTTTATCTTAATAAATGTATAATTATT